>CAESWR010000868.1:290848-302378 GCA_903171835.1 Mullus surmuletus
TCCGATATGCTTCATCTTTTTTTCTTTTCTCCATCTTCTTCATCAAAAGAGTTTTGCTCTGCATAAAATAGCTGGCTGACTTTTTTGATAAAATGGTGGGAAGTTTAGTTCTCGACCTCACGACTCCTGTAGGCGACTGCATTATCCAATAATACAAATACAATACAATACAATACAAAAATCCTATCCATTGACCCTCCTGGACCCCAAAGGTCAGCTGGGATTGGCTTCAGCCACCTGCAACCCTGAACAGCAGCGCTAGAAAATGGATGGATGGATTCAAATGCGTGACAATAATTTATATTTTGAACGTTATTTTTAACACTGTAATGTTTTACTTTAAATTTCAGCGTAATTGTTCATTACTTGTCATGTTAAGAAATGTCAGCAAAGACTTACCTACGAGCTGGATGCAGCCACCAAAAGAGCCACATCTGGCTCGCGAGCCTTAGGTTCCCGACCCCTGTGCTAAACGCTGTGTACTTGTCTCTCAGCTTGTGTTTGGATGGCAAACCAAGGCGTGGTAACTATTTTTGCACCACTTTTGCACCTTTAATAATGTGCGAATGTGTACGTCATCACATTGCAACGCGCTAAATGACATTGAGGTTTTTGGTGTTTATTGGTTGCTGCCAATGTTTCCAGTGTAACTTGTGAAATGCCATTTAAACACGTTTTATAATGATGAAGTTCTTCCAAGAGGAGGAGTAGGCCTTCTCTTTGAAGGTCCTTAAAAGCGCCTTCAAGAGGCTCCTCCACAGTTTCTTAAGAGGCTCCTCCACAGTTTCACATTGAAGAGCCTCCGAAGGTTCCTCAAGAATCTTAAACTCTCTACTTTACACCATCACAAACCTGGCCAGTGTGCACGAGTGCTTACCCAATATATCTTTTTTTTTAAAGTTATCTGAAAGTTGAATAACATCTTGTACCGCTGTGTGAAGAACACGCAAATGAACTGTTGTGACTCAGTGAGAAAAGCATCTTTTTCCCAGCACTTACGAGTGGCCGCTGTGCAAACGCCCCGTGCACCTGCTTCACGTGGAGATGCCCCAGCGACCAGGGCGTCCCCGCGCTCGTTATCCTCGGCGCCGTGAGCTCTGGGCCGAAGACGCCTCTGCTGTGTAATCATGCAGCATGACGCGTCTCTATCCACCTTTTGTCACCGCTGGATGCTTGTCATTCCTGAGCCCCTCTGAACTGCCAAACGCACCGTCAATAACATCATCTCCTTGGCCAGTTGGTTGCCAGATAAACACTTCGCAGACACTCTGACATATGCGGGGACGACGCACTTCACTCCGGCCTGGCACCGGTCATTGATTTTTTTATTTTTATTTTAGTCAGGGTGATTTTTTCCCCCTTTTTTATGGCCATGAAAACAACCCCTGTGTGCCAGCTCGGTTAGAACGAGGATCAAATTCCCTAATCTTTGTCCAAATCAAAGCCAGCGCACTTCAAAGTGACTGGCTCAGCAGAGATACAGAGCGCCAACGTCAGAGCTGCTGGAAAAAAAAAAACAAAAAAAAAGAAGCTTGGCTCTCACTTGGCTGTCCAAACTCATTTTAACACCCGTCTTTCTTCTCGCTGCTTTCCAGTGGGTTTGCAGAGGCATTGTACTTTGGTTTCTGTGTGTGAGCGCGTGTGTGTGCACTGTGACCGGCCGGCAGCGGTGAGAAAGGAGACTTGGAGGGGCCGGGAGGATGGATGGCGCGTGGAGGCAGGTGGGTGGTTGTGGAGGAGGGCTGGAGGCAGGGTGTGGTGGAGCAGTTATCTCCTCCGTGCAGATGAGAACATGTCTTTGCCCGCGGGACGCTTGCTCTTTCCCAGGCCAGGACAGCATCCGTGTGGTGAAAGGGATTATGGGCACGCTGCTCCCATAAGTGTTCCTGCCATTGGGTGGGCGGGGGGCTGCGCTTGCTTGTCTTGTTTGTTGGCCATTTTTCAGGTATGTAATCAGTGTTCATAATGGGCCTAATTAGCTTGCACTAATTTCACAAGCCAACAATTTTATGCACAGATGATAGACTGATAAGGGAGCTGAGATTGAGTCAAAAAATCTGCTCACGGATGGGATTTCCCTTCAAGCCTGATAGATTTTTCTCTTTTTAATAGCGACTTTCTGCCTGATGGCTGAACTATTTTGGGGCTTTTACTGTAACAGGAGCCATTATGTTAGTCAAAATAACGACATACAGCGACAGGATCACTTCACAAAGGGCCCCACTCCTCCACCTGCCCAACGATAATTCCTCGCTCTAAACAACAACAACAACAACAAAAAAAGACGACAAAATTATCACCTCTAACCAGGGATGGGATTAGACACGTCCTCATTTGCATGGATTTCCACCCAAAAATAAGAATAAGGAGCCACAAATAAGGGAAAAAATAGAGACAAAAGGTGAAGTTAATTTATGGAAAGCTTGGCTGCTCAATGTTCGCCACTTTGATGCTTAATCCGCTATTAACCCCCGCAACATTAGGCCTTTGCACGTGGGTGCGCATGCACACACACCTTGAGGAGCCGCCGATCCCTGAGTCAGAGGGGAGCCGACCGTTGAAGCCAATTTTACCCCTATGAGAAATAAAGATACGTCAAGGGTGCAGGCAGAGTGAGATGAGGCTACTGTGGGGAGAAAAAAAATCAAAACGGAGAGAAGCAGCAAACCAATCCTGCTTGTGTTTACTCATGCCGGTTTCCAGGGCGATGGCAGCGGGCTCTGCTTTTCCTACAGAGGCAAACCCACTTAGAGGAGAAGATTCAGGCCTTGAAAATGAAATGTTTTGAGGGGAAAATGTTCCATTAACATCACGCCGCCTCTCTCTCTTTTTTTTCCACCTCAGTGAGAGTCTGTGTGTGTGTATTTACTTTTTGAATTAGCCACCGAGATAAGAGAATGTTTCTCAGCTTCATCTGGTTATTGATACACCTCTGAGCAAGACATCAATCTGCCACATCTCGCTGAGTGTCGGACTTCTCGGCGAAATGCAACTTGCCAGTTCGACCGATGGCTACGAGTTTGTGTTTGTCTCCGCTCACTGGTTTCTCCTTGTGAGTGTTTTCACCCAGGATATACACAGATGAGCTCCATTGTTGGCATAAATTGCTTGGCCCAGGCATGCTGTCTCTCCACTGGGCATCTTCCCCCCCTCATAGTGATCGATCTAATCCTTTGCTATAATGAGTTTCTCTGTCTGAGAGCGAGGGGCGGCCGGGGCCGAGAAGTGGAGAGGAGAGGGAGTGAGGAGGCGGCTGTGGCGGCGAGATGTGAGCTACCGGTGGTGTTGGCGGTGATTAAAGGAGACAGACTTAGGCCGCCAAGAAGTGGCGGAGATATCGCCGAGACCCGGGCGTGGGGAGGTACAAAGTTATCAAGTTACCGTCTGACAACAGCTTAATCTCCGTGATGATTTTTGGTATGCTGCGTGTTTATGAGAGGCTTTGTTGGAGAGCCTCCAGAGAAAATGATGGGGTAAAACAACCTTTATTGACGTGAAGGTGACAGACGGCGTCCAGTAATTATGACCACTGGAAAGGAAGGGATTGGATGTCAATATGGAGGTGGAGCGTCCCTGTGAGGAGGCAAAGAGGTGGGGTTTGAGGGGTAACAGCTTTGGTTGTGCTTACTTTTTTAGCGGTTTTAAATAGAAACCACTAATAAGTCACTCAAGCTTTGTCGGCTTTGTCGAAAGTAGTACAACTTCAGTTCCTATAAGTGGAGAAACATATTGTCATGAAAGGCAAAAGCCATCAATCTCATAGAGATTTTCTAAAATTATATTTCCAAATGGACACGAGCATCACATGTGTATGAAATTGATGGTTTTTGCCTTTCATGACAAATTGTTTGAATGCAAAAGTGGTTACTTAACTGTGTTTTTTGTCAGCATCTGTACTTAATTTCTGATTTAACAAATATCGGCCTTCGTCCAACCAGATTTGTTTCTTTTTTTCACTGCTGCCTTTTGATTTAGGTGTAACATGCAACCTTAAGACGCAATTAGTGATGGAACAACCTCACCATCTGCAAAATGACTCCTTTTAGACACAGGGCCAAATCCAGGAAATGATAAAAGAAAGTCGAGGATTCACGCATAATTTCTGGGAACAACTGTGAAAAATGTGCCGCAGCCAGGTGAGAGATATGGGGAATGAAAGCAGATGAAAAGGCAGCTTTGCTCTTAAGGAGAGCAGAGGACGAAAGAGACAAATAACGTAACTGAGATGCAGTGACAGAACAGAGCGCGCCGCCCGCAGTTCACAGGCCGACTGTCCATCATCTCTCGGAGAGCCGGTACTCTGAACATCAAGGTAGACGACACGAGCATTTCTCACTGCATAAAAAGTCTTTAGAGGAGCAATAAGTCACGCGGCGCCTACGTCTCTGTGAATATCATCCCTCCGCGAACCTTCATATTCCGTGTCCAGCAGGCTCTCCGGCTGCTCTTTTGCTTCTCGCCTCTTATCTTCAAGGGAGACAAGGGAACAGAGTGCACTTTCTATTAAGTTTAAATATGATGGATGAGAACTTTCTCCCCCGTCAAAGAACATCACCGTTCTCATCTTTACTGTCAGTGTGGGTGGGAAGTGGGCCAGAGGGCTGCGAGCCCGGAGCCAATAATTATTTTTCTGTCTGTGGAATGTCAGAAAACCCATGAAACGTCCAGCATAGGTTAGCATTTGGAACAGTAGACTAAAGGTTGTTTTTTAAAACAACAAAAGAGCGAGGCAAGAAGCAAATATCAGAATGTCGATACTGGACGGACATTTTTGCCGTCCTTGCAGGATATCAAGTTCCTCCTTCCTCCTACAACAAGCACCAGAAAATACGTTTTCTGGTTGCTAGTGATCAACTTAACTGCAAAACTGATTTTTATGGTACAAATGGTCAGTCAGGGTTACATCCGCTCTCCACTTGATAAGCATCTCGCAATTGATATGGCTCAGTTTGGAGCATCACTTTGAATTCAGTCTGTGCTTAAAGTCTGTGTTGCAGTTGGATTGGGGCATAAACCAGTAAGGGATCATGGGAATTGCCTTTTAATGTTAGCTAATGTAGCCTTGCAAGCGACCAATGAGGCGAAATCCATTGGTCATCTTAGTGCAGGCACCATTAATAGGTTAGAAACTACTCCAGAAAGATTTTTGGGGGGACAATTTAGTGGACGATTGTTGCCTATTGCACTTTTAAATGACTGTAAAACCCTTGTGATAAGTTAAATTAAGTCAGTCCATAAACCACTTTTATCACTTCAGGACCCCGGGCAAGTATGCAAAGCAGCGCTGCACGGTGCTCCGCGGTCGGGCGTCCCAGTCCCAGCGCCAATCTGACCATCACGTGCCTTCAGGGCAACAGCGTGGCGTGATGGCGGCGTCCGGGTGAAAGGCCTCTTTGTTGGTCTGTGTCATCATTTGTATTCAGCGGGATCAAAGTCTCCTTAGCCGCTTTAAAAATTTGTCTCGTGGCCAGCGTTGCCGGTGCGCTGGACGGCGATGTCGGGGGATGCAGAGGAGCCGCACATTTACATAGAAATGGACCTCCGATATGAATGTGCGAGGAATCAAATCAGAGTTTGAGGTTTGGGATTGTGCGGGCGCACGTCTGAGGCGAGGCTGCACTCGCCAGTACAGATGAGTTTTTTTGTGTGTGTGTGCGGCTGCATATGTGAGAGGAGTGCATAAAATCTGCTTTTTTGTCGTATTTTGGTTGTTTTTGCGCTTATTTGATAGTTCAGCAATGACAACAAATAACAATTACAACACCTGTTAATGTGTCACTATTACATTTTATTCTGACCTCAACTCTTGGCCTGCTTGACGGACGGGAACAGTAAAAGCCTGTAAAATCTGGCTTCATGGAGACCCGGACTAAACGAATGATGTGAAACGGTCACGGACAACTGTTGTGTTACCACTAAGAGCTTCTGATGGCATTGAGACTCCAGACAGTCAGCAGCAGCAGACCCACGATCATCTGCTCCATTCATAGAGAATTGGAAACACTAGATTGTAGAACTAATTGCCATTTAAAAAATTAAAAAAAGGCTCTTTTTTTTCATAATGGTATATATGTAATATTTCCTGAGGAATGCCTTTTCTCACAGTGTGATAGAATAGAGGTTTTCTTGAATTGCTCCACAGTGGAATTGTTGCCTCATGCATTTCTGCCAGAAAATTTCATCTAAATTGTTTTGGTCCTTTACACGTCTTGCCTCTCTTGCTGACAGTCAGAGACACAAACCAGGAGATGAAAAGATGTTGGAGGTAAAAAGAAACAATAGCAAAAAACAAAAGCTGCCTTCACTCCTGGCTTGATTGACACATTGTTAATTGAGAAAAATAACCTTAAACAAGCAATTAAATCTCTGTGTTAATGTTTTCTGATGCAGTTAATGGTTGGTTTACTTCAATAAAGCACACCAAACTGAAGCGAGCCCCTATTTCTGATTTCTCATCGTTAAGAAAGAAAGTTAATTATTTTCTAATTGCAGGTCAGACACACGTGTCACAGAAAACACTGCTGTCGTGCCTGTTAGAAATATGTACTGTACAGACCAACAACCTCCTGATCCGTATTTCCGCATTAGAAATGCATTTAGCGGGCAAACAAGTTAAATCTTTCAGGGGGCGACATGTCACAGCTTTCTCCTCTTCATCACTTGGGGGAAAAAGGGCTGTCAAGGCATTCGCTGATTACACTGCGGCCACAAAGACATCCACCGTCCGCATTGTTATGGCAGACACACGACGGAAAATCAATAGGGTCGTTGTAGACTTAATAAAGGTAATTTTTCAGCAGTCCAGCTTCATGCCAGATTTACTCTTCGCATATAAATGCATTTTCTGCCCTTTTGTCCCAGAATAACTTAATTTCAGAGGTAAATATGAGCTGAAATAAAAAGACAAAATGTTTTATTCTACCTGAATAGGCCTCTGTGACATTCATCTGCCAATCATTCAATTCAGTCCCGCCCCCGCCAGTTAACGGTTAATGATCAGTTAATGAGTGTCAGTGAAATCACACGTCCCTAATTTACCTCACAATTAAAACTCTATCAGGAAGAACCCTGCAGAGAATGTACAAAAGAATATAGATTTTAGATGTTAAAAGAAAGTCCAAAGATGAGGCTGCTACACTGACCTGTCCAGAACACGCCCGCTTTTCAGCCACGTATCAGGCAGGAAGGCGGCGCACAATAGATGTAAGACACCCCAGAAAAGCCAGTTTTTGTCTCATCTTCAGAAAATAATTACCCGTGTTGGCATTTTCCATGCGCTTGACTGATGGCATCGTGTTTTTGCGAGCAGATGTGCACCTCGCCGCCGCCGCTCGGATTTACTTCGTATACATTTTCCTCCCTCTGCACAGCTGATATGAACTGGGATAACGACACCACACATCAATGCACTCACTGTCACACTTTATGTAAATCTCTTTCTTCCCTGTGGTCTTCTTTCCCCCCTTTCTCCTCCTGACAAAGTGAACATGCAGCAACACACATTATCCAAATCTGTAAACCATGTTATCTATATCTTTAATTTGAATAAATTTATGTCTTTCACAGCAGACGTTGACGCGTGGAGATAACGTGCAACTCCCTGTAGGCAGATTGCATGTTTTTTATATTATTATAGTCTTTCTACATGTGATAAATTGATCTTTTTCTGTTCATTGCGTTAATGCGTTTCACCCACAGTTTGTGGTTTTTTGTGTTTTTGATCTTTTAATCAGGGTTTCTCAAAGTTTTGACAATCATATCCCTTTGTTAACCCACTTCACTGACCTAAATATACCGCTGTGTCTTATTGAATGGCAACGCTTTGCTCCAGTAGCTGCTTGGTGAGTTTGGCCAAAACTAAGGTCAACTAAATCATGAGTCATCACTCTTGCGTCAATGTTGACGTACCTTGGTGTGTATATGGCTGAATTTCTTCCAAAGGTTTCTGAGCTGGCACCGCGCTTTCCGTTTCCGCTGACTCCAACCAAGTTTGGTCAGGTTTGTTGGACACGCGATGAGCTAAGTCACAGTTCTTTTGAGGTAAGGTTGAACTGCTGGACGCGTGTTTACCCGCCACTCTGCCAGTCCTCAGTTCCGGGAGCTGGGCTTTTTTGGCAGGGCATCAATAAAGCTTCAATTTAATCAATTTATTTGTCCAGACCGAAGCTTGGCCTTCTGTCTGCACATCCTGTTGTCTCTCTCTAAATGGAGGTAATCTCGCCCTCGTAGCCAAAAAATGATGAGCCCGAGATAGGAAAAGGCGGAACATTACCGCTGAGAGGAACACGGGGAGAGCGTTTAAGCGACTGTCGCCAGGGCGAAGGACGAGAGCGCGGATAAGACGCCGGTTAAAAAGGATTGTCTAAGCTGGTGTGCAGCCCTCGGCGAGAGATTATTATAAATAGGAAACTGTGGCGGTGCTTGCCTCGCAGCCACGCATCAGATCAAGGACAGGTTTCCACTTGTACACTATTAAGAGTTTCCGGATTAGAATTCTTTTAAAGTAGGATTTTAGTCCGGCCAAAGTTTCTTTTACTCCCCACTTGGACAAGCCGTTTAATCTACTGAAGCTTTAGAGCAAACATATCAGCTCTCAGGCTATGAGGGGGATGTTGCGCTCGAGCCACTCGGAATAACACCCTCCGAGCTGGGAGTTGTCACCAGGAATACCAGGAAATGTTTTGAGATGCAGCGTTTAGTTTCAAGGCCGCTGCAGGGCGAGTCGGCCAGCGCGAGTGCTGCTGCAAGGGTAGACGCCCCCGGCCCACGCAGGTGAGGCGACGGCGAAGATGGCGACCTCGCTCCGGGCCCCGCCGTGTTGTCGATGCATGTCGACCCGAGGCTCGTGTGTTTATCATCCCACTTCCTCTTTCCATCCGCCGACACACCTGCACATATAAAGCCTGGCCTCATGCATTTTAATGCCCACTCCCCAAACTTGACCCACTGGCCAGAATGAAAAATCAGAACTGCAATAAAACACTGACATACTTCCACCGCGCGCTTGGTGTTCAACAAAACAGACGCGAGGGAGCAGCGGTCGGTGGTGTTGGCTAAAAGGCGCGTGGCGTGCTAAATTATTCATCGGACATCGAGAAGCAGAGCGGCGAGGATGCACGGACGCAGAAAATTGTGATTGTGTTTTCTCTGGGTGCGCTAACCGTGCATGCTAAATGTTTTATCTTTTTGCGATCTTGTATATCGGTGCATTAAATGTTTCGCTGGTTCTGCAGAAATCAATGTCATTTTATTCTGGTGACCGAAGGGGCGTCACTAATGGTTGTACATTAGCTGAGACTCCCGGAGCTCAAATAACTTACATTTTAAAGACTGCAAAAGGTGTTGGAACACATTTCTGGCCAACAAAACCCCCCCTCGGATGGGAGTCCACATCAATTCGCAGGTCCGAAACAGAAAAAACCTTGCAAAATTTGCAATCGAAACCATTTAATTTAGAGCCAGACGAGTTGGAACTCTCTCGTCACACAGCAAAACCAAATGAAGTGCAGTTAATGAGGTCGGTCAAAGTCAAACTGCCTTTGTTTTCTCTTCCAAATTAGTTTGATTAAACCAGTATGACCATCTGACTGCTTGTGTTTCATGCACTGGTGGATTTGGCAATTTTGCCGCAATCCCAGAAATGATTGTTAACATAACATGTCCAGGGCGGTGGAAACACGAACCCACTTCACAACCAACCATACTGTTTAAGGTGAAAAAGCAACACGGCAGATATCCGAATGAAGGGCACAGCTGCGGATAGGACAGCATATGTAGTGTGTGTATGTGCATGTGTGTTTGTGTGTCGAGTGTGTGAAGGATGTAATTACCAGTAGGGAGTAAATGGGCAGCCTGCCTTCACAGAGAGCCAGAGTGACACGATGGCTTGCATCAACATACATATCCCAGCATGCACGCTGCTTTTAGCCAAGCCATCCTCAACATCCCCTCCATCTCTACCACTCTCAGACCCACACACACACAGAAATTTGCATGGAAAACCGTACCCGTCATGCCAGTGATGCAAATCAGCCTCTTTTGTCTCATCAAGAGGTGATGCTGAGGCAGTGGGCAGTCCACAGCAGCGCCCGCTGACCGCCGTCTGTTTGACTTTGAAGGTTGCATTTGCTCACCTTTTAGGAACCATGTGATTAATTATTTTAAATGAGCATGAAAGGGCAGAATGAGGAAGGTTATGGGCTTTAAAAAAAAAAAAAAAGAATCCCAAAGGGAGGCAACTGTAAAAGATGCACAGGTGCAGTTGTCTGTTGACGACCACGGTGTGTGTTTTCTTGACGATTTTGAATGTAAAAGCACCACTCAGGAGCAGGTGTTAGAATAACTTACAAATCCTTCCTGTTGGACTCTACGCCAAGCATTTGACCCTTCTCCTCCATCCAGAAAGAATCATTGATGCTCAGCAGGGTAACAGCTATTTGGATAAACACCCCTGTTCATCCTTCGAAGCTGAATACTGAAAATGTCGCCTCCCCAACATAATATTTGATCGCAATAAAGTATTTCACCAAAAATGACACCACTGTAGCCCCATTCGCCAGAAGGTCCATCAGCAAGTTTTGCTTTTTTCAAAAAGTTTGAATAAAGGTGGTGAGGCCTTGCATTTTTATATTTAGCATGCACTCTCGCCCCTGCAATTTACATACCATCCCTGTATGAAAATGTGCAGGTGATGTTTGATCCCTGCTAGACAGCCAGACGGAGGGAGCACACATGAGCCGTGCATCCTGAGAGCTGCTTTCTTTTGCATATAGTGCACAGAATTTTTTCCCCCGCTCTGCTGTCATTTGTGTCTGCATGTATAGGCAGGTTCGACTCGGCGCACGCCATCAGATTTTTGTCCAAAAACGGGAGGGAAAAAAAAGCGTGCACTTCTTGTTTGCGTGTAAATATCATTGTGTGGCTGAGTGCTTCATGAGCGATTCTCTCGGCAGGCCGGGTTATAATGAGATCCCTGGGGCTGAACGCAGGCTGCCTGTAAAACAACAGATGTGGCTGGACTCGCTCAGGCTCCCCCCCTCTCCCCACTCACCGACGGAGCTGTCACTCAGCGGGGAGGGTGAGCGACGGCCGAGGAGGGCAGGAAACGGGGCAGATGGAAGGAAAGGGGGACGGGGAGTCACCTGGGCCGACACTTGAACCCACGTCCCGATGCTCCCCAAACAAAATAGTCTGGCGGACGAAACATCCCAAATGTCAACAGCTCTATCGCGGCAGAGATGTGATGATGATGAGACCTTATACTTCCACGACTGATGCTTCAGTTCAAAAGCAAGCAGAATAATCTGACATTTAAGAGGCATTTGGAGAATTTCAGATAAGGTGCCATCTATAATCACATCAGAGTTGACCATGTGCTAATGTCCTGAATGCATTGGGCTTGTAAGCTGCGCCGATGAAAAAGTAGAATCTGATCTATCATGAATAATCCTAAAGAGAATCCTGCATTTTATTTGACATTTTGCTCTGATTCATGCTCCTTTTATTGGGGGGGGGGGGGGGGGGGGGGGGG
>CAESWR010000868.1:335167-348114 GCA_903171835.1 Mullus surmuletus
CCCCCCCCCCCCCTCCCCAACCACACACACACGCCCATCTGGATGGAGCTTTGAAGGGCATCGGAGCCCCACTCCACCAATTGGCTTGGTCGCGGAGCACTAAAAGCCAGCACCCGTCTTCCAAAAGCAAGGTTTCAAAAGCCCGGCGCCAGCACTGACAGCGCGGTGTGGTGGGGGGGCGGGGGGTGGCACTACCAGCTCGCCCCAGGGATATGGAGATGGAGTGATGCGTCCACTTTTAGCTTCTCCTCACGACATCAGCCCTCCTTCGTTCCTCCGAAAAGATCACTCCGCATTTCATCTCCTGTTGTTTGATCGCCTCTGACTCAGGCTGCTTGTCTGTGTCGCTAACCTGCTTTGATTGGCTGCTTGTCACATCTGTCAATCCGTATACAGTATACCTTGTATTTCTTCGGGGTATCTTTGGGGATAAAAAACAAAAAAAAACTCATGTCCTGACACAGACTTCCCCTTTTGAATTGTCTGGAAAAACATCTCTGATTCAGTGAGGCAGTTTTCCCTCCGAGCCCTCAGAGATGTTGCTTAGATGTTATAATACAAACACATTTGTTTGTGTGAGGAAGTCAAGTAACTGTGAATGACTACTGGCTGCAAGGCGCACACACACACACACACACACTCGCTTGCACACACAGTTTTTATCCGCGCTTCCTGAAGCTCTGAGCGGTTGCGTCTCGTCAAAGCAGCAGCGGGAGCAGCAACAGAATGTTTAGACAAGATCCACCAAATAACACGTTAAAAAAAGCCCAACAGGCGAGCTCTTGTTTAAGAACACCAGATGCTGAGTTGAAGATTATTTGTTCTAATCTTTCACTGCTCAGACCAATCAGCGGCCGACCCCAGCTGGATCCAACATCCCCAAAGACAGGCTGCCAGTGTGTGCGCTGTATTTGTTTTAGTCTGGTTGCTCAACTTGAACTTGCACCAGGAGGATCTCGGAGAGGGGAGGGCTTGAGGAAAAAGAAAAAAGAGAAAAGAAAGTAGCCGAGTTGAAATATCAAGTTTCACTCCTTTCAAGCTGACGTGTGGGTATTATCACACACAGGCCTTCGGGGAGTCGTGGAGTGGAGGATCCGTCCCACGCAGCAGATGAAGGAGTCACCGACGGCGGCAGTGTGGCGCAAAACATCAAATCAGCAGTTTGTTTTCCAGAATCGAGCGGCGTGATTTCACAGAATCTCACCCTGACAAACTCCCACAAGTGTAACACAGCCTCACTCTCTCTCCCCGGTTTGTGGAATTGAGGCGTTTGAGTTTTGCTCGTCTGGAACTTGTGTTTTTGCAGCCAGAGGTGACTATATTTGCATGAGAGCCGCAGCGAGACAAGGTGTCCACGCCCCGAAGCAGGGTGCTTTATTGTCTCCAAATTGGCCTGTAATTTGCTAAATGAGCATCATGCTGTGTTGAGGAAGACTTGAAAGGAGCCACACGGGCCGCAAACTTACTTAGAGCAACTGAAACTGTGTGATTTTTCTGTAAACGTTGGTGTTTACAGTTTACTTTGCTCCGGTCATTCCCCCCGTGGCCACTAGATGGCATTAGGGCCGGGTATCATTTAAACAAATTTGATACCAGTACCCTTAAAACGATACTCATACCAATTGAGTACTTCATTTGATACTTTTTGTTACTTCATTCAATATTAATTATGTGAATAGATAGCAATCAGCTGTGCAAATGCCCCTATTCAAAGGATTTTTACACAAATACATTTTGAAAGTGCTGAAATTACACTCGCGGTGCGTAGCTGTGCGTAAAACTATAGAAAGTCTTTTTTTTTTTTTTTCTAGATCTGGGTACAAAAACAACCGATTGCAGGTATCTTGACAGGCGCAGTTTCGATAGTACTTGGTACTAGGTTATTTCAGTCGATACCTTAAAGGTGTTAAGCCTCGATGGCATCTGTCACTAGGACTGGTTATGGGTACTCAATCAAAAAGCAGCAGATGAAGTACTCAATTGGTATTGGTATTGTTACTGGTATTGAAATATTTTAAATGACACACAGCCCTTTCTGTCACTGCTACATCATCTTGGATATGCGATGTGTGGAGTCAAGTCACTTTGGGCAAGTCTCATCCCTCATTTGAAGGAAAATAAAAAAGCCTTGGTTGGCAACATCATCCAACCTTCGACTGAATGTGCCAACAGAGCGTTTTTGGAAACACATCACAGGACATGAAGACAATTTCTTGGAACACCAGTTTCTGCTTAAACCGGTGCTTTTGTAAAACACAAAGTCTCTCAGAATACACCAAATTGCTCGGACTTTCGCTGCCAACGTTCAAGCCCACTCTGACGGGGTAGCAGCGACTGTCACGACGAATTCTGCTCTGAAAAGCCGCCCCCCCTTCGCGCCGCCGTATCTCGCGCACGCACACACACGCAGCATTCAAATTCATTTTCTTATGGCTCTTTTCAGCTGTAAGACAGCACAGGTCACACATTCTTTATTACCACTCCCACACATCTTTTCAATCTCGCTTGAAACTTGTTCTCCCGCTGCTGAGTTTTCATTAAAAAGTTATAATAGCAACTTCCTCCGACCACCGCCGCTGTCCGTCTGATGAAAGACGGGCCAAGAATTTTCATCCGGCAGTTACATGAGAGAGTGGAAAAGGACATCCTCTGCTCCATCGACTCCACTTCCTCCAGCGTGCAAACATCTAAACACATTCCTATCATGGTGCTATCTATCCCCCCCCCAGCCCACTCTGGAAGCCCCCCAGGGAGGCCACTAGGGAGACATGGCACCACTTCAAGTGCAATTTCACGTCCGCGGAAGCAGCAGCTGCTAGAAAGAGAGCGCGCGCTGGATCTTCTTTATAAATAACGTCATCCATAAATGATGAGACCTGTCGAGCATGTGTGTGTTTGTGTGTGAGGTGAAGGTTGAAGAAGGATGGAGGTGAAAGACGGCCGCGCTTCCCCTGTATCCCCTTACGCTCGGATGGGCTGCAGACGGGTGGGCAGCCAGAGGGACTGAACGCCAGCTTTGGGAGCGGCAGAGCCAGTCAGCGTGGCTGTTTGAAGTGGGCTGATCAAAGCCGGCGCTGCATCGGGTTCTGTTGCACTTCGGACCAGCAGAGAGCAGACACGGCCCCCGTCCCCCTCGAGCGCGGTTCCTGTCAACCCAGATGACTGACACATTTGTCGCTGCCGCACAAAAATCCCGGTTTAGGATTTAGTTTGTGCCTTAGCTCCCATTACAGCCAATTTTCTGAACACATGAACAGGAACGAGGTAATGTGTTAATGTAATAACATTTCCCATTCTAAGTAATGAAGTCATTTCAGTAATTATATTACAGTTACTATCCTGCAGACAATTGCCGTTTTTCCACCCATCTGTTCTTATTTTCAATTTCCGCATTAAAAACCGATAGGAGATGCTTTGTGCTGCCGTGTGAAAAGGACAGACGTCGGATGAACTGGAGAGCGGCAACATCAGTGTGCACTTTCCCCCATCATATCTGTAAAACGATCTCATCATTGCCAAAACGTGAAAGTTAGCGACAGTTGTTCGCTGAAGAACCTCAATGCAGCTGGTGCAAAGGGATTCCAGAATCGCTGGAAGATGTGGAAGAGGAGGAAGCGGTTCAAGTTTGGGACATACCACAACTTTCAGGTTCATGCTGGTGTTTCCCAACATTTGCCACCAAAAATACTGCACAGCCCTGAGCCAAAACGCACCAAGTTTGTTATGCACTAACACATAAGAATGCATTTGCTTTTATTTGAATATCTACGAGAGGGGGAAATGATTTTGCCCATGAGGGTTTTTATGCAAAAAGCTGTTTTGTTGTGTTACTTCATGAGTCTTCTGACTTAAGAGCACATAAAAAACGAACAATTTCTGCCAGCAAACTTAAGCCGAGCTCAGTCGCAGCAGATAAAACGGCTTCGGAAAACTTCCCAAATTGGTTGCCGGCTATGTTCCATTCATTATTCATTCAGGAATGTACAATTTTAAGCAGGAAACGTTCCTCTGGTGAAGTCCATCTGCCCTTCAACCAACTCCATTTAGGATCAATAACTTCCGACTGTGAATGGATTCCTTCGCACGGCGCCGCAGATCACGTTACTTCAGGTCAGCGGAGGCCGAGGCAGCGAGTTTTGCCGCGATTAAAAGCGGCTCCCTCGCGCTCCGACCGCGGCGACAACAAAGGCGGACAAAGGCTGGCTTTATGTCGCCATACGTGCGCTCACAGCCCGGCGACAAGTGCAACACAGTTGGCGTTTGTGTCCTCGCCCCGCCCCGCCCCCCCCCCCCCCAACCCCCAGGGGGGAGCGGAGTGGGTCAGGTCCCAAGGGTGCTGCCGACAGACCCACACCACACAAAGCCTCCGAGGGTGGGGTGAGAAAGGCGCAGATGCACACTTGTTCTTATGTCTGCTCCGTCTGTCCCCTTTGCCCGTCCTCAATCTTAGCCCCCCCCCGCCCCCCCATCCCCGTCCCCCTTCTCCCTAAACACACTTTTATTCGCTTCACTCCCCAAGTCGCTGCCTCCCATTGGTGGAGGCAGCTGCTAACTCATTGTGCCCGACTCCCACCGAAGGGCCCCCCATCAGCCCCACATTACGCCTCTGGTCAGCTGAGGAACAATGGCAGAGGTCACAGGGTCGGAGCAGCTGGAATTCCCATACACAAACTCGCTCAGTCATGCATGTATACACACATCCATCATGCATACCTGCTTTTTGACTTTATCTCTTTCTTTTTTTTTACACTCTTAGGTTAGGTTGGTCAGGTTTGAATGTCGGATAGTTGAAGTGAGCCAACAGGAAATCCACGGAAAATAGATTGAGGCTCCTATTGTATGTAAATGAAGATGCACTCAGCAGCTGTGGTGTGCGCTACCAACATCACACACTCTTTTTCCATTCAATCTGACGTCTTTATGTTTTATTGTACGCAGTGACGAACGCAACGTCGAACAAAGAAAGTGTGCTGAAAGGGGGAAGAAGAAAAAAAGACAGATGTTTGTAACCCCTCGTCATGAATGATAAATCACCGCGTATGAATATTCCATTCAGCCCGATCCTGAGAGACCGGCCATACGTCGAACGCTGCAAAAAGATGACCTTACGTAGCTCTGCGTCAAGCATGCTGGCATCACTTTTTATTGTTTCTATTGTTTCCTCTCAATTCAGGGATCTTTAGGCTATTTAAAACTTATGATTCATCATTTATGACCAGAAAAATACGCTAAAAACAAATACTCATACTCATTGTTGCGCCGGCGGCCTTAGAGGTGAGATTACCTCGGGGTAAAGCCTCCTATTTCCGGGTCAACTTCAAAGGAAAGTAGAGAAGGAAGCTGGGGTCCGTGTGCAGCTGCCGAGGGTCAGATGCTGGACCGCAGGGATGGCTTTTCGCGAGCATGGCGGAGAAGTCTGCAGCAGCGCCCGGCTCATCTCCTCACGCCCAGATTCTCCAGTGGCTGATGTGTGTAATGTTTTTTTTATTAACGAAACTTATTATTTTATTGCAGATCTGCTGTGAGGAGCAGCAGACCGTGATCCGTCTCATCCATAAAGAATCGATTATGCGAGCGGGGTTATCAAATATTCACATCGATATGCGTCTCCGCCATTCAATTCAACCTCGTATCGGCGCTTTTTGTATTTCTTTAGAGTTAGAATCTTCATTTCAGCCTTTCACGCTGTGTGAGACATCATCACAGCCCCATTCTGCTCTGCCACTAACACACCGTGGCAAGGCTTAAGACGGAGCTTGTAATCTGACTCAATGTGAGCTCATCAAAAGCCCGAAGTGTTCTTTTTCTTCACGGCGCACCAGAAGGCAGCTTTTAATTCTATCCGGCCGACGCTCAATCCCTAATAAGTTATTATGCCTTTGCAGCATGTAAAAGCCATACGCTGGCTGTATCAGCGGTGTGCAGCGCTGCTTGGCGACGCCGCTTAAACAGATTATACACTTTTTGGCTGGTGCTTCACTTTGTAAACAGACGTGTGTGTGTGTGTGTGTGATGGGGGGTAAAATGTGGTTAAAGGAGTGTGTGGGTCAGAGCGGCATCCATGGCCGCATTTCCAAGCGCCTTGGATGGAGATGAGACTGTGAAGACGCGTCCTCTGCGGGCCTCCAAAGGTGCCTGAATGCAGTGACTTCTTCCCCCGCGGAAGGACGTGGGCTGCCCGGGACCTTCTGTATCTGTTTTTTTTTTGTTTTTTTTAAAGCAGTGGGTGCATGCAGGTGGCTGGCTGCGTTTCTGCGTGCTTCGCCGTGTCACCGAAGAGCGCAGATACCCCGTGTGGTAATTACAGCCTGTGTGTTCCTGTCAGCGCCGCCGGCTGGCTTTCATGCCGCTCTTCTGCACGGCGCACACACCCCCCTCCCCGCTTAACACGGCCCCCGAGAGCTGGCGACCTCAGCGCCGTGCTCCGGCAGCCGCCTTGACTAATGGGCTATCAACATCCCGCGACGGAGGCGAAAGACGGGATGGCGAATAAATAGCACGACGGAGGTGACAAACGCCCTCAGAAGAATGTTCCTCGGCGCCGCTTTCGTGCCGCTGGTAACGTCGGCAGCCTTTTTCCCTCCTCGGCTCGTTGACCCTTTGTTTAATAGTCTCAAAACGCGATCCGCCGAGCTGCGGGGATGGAGCACAGCTGCTCGACTGCTCAAGAGCCACAACACTCGGCTCAGTGGCCAGGAGCGCCAGCTGCCCTCCAGAGCTCCCATAATGCCGCACAAACCACTCAGAGAGTCGGGGTGCAGCGAAGAGCAGCGCGGTGCAGGAGGGCATCGCCGGGGGGTTCGCAGTGCGGCACCATTTGTAAGAGGGAAGGAGAGACGTTTGGTGTTTGGTGGTGTTTGGAGTCTAGTTTTTAAAAAGTAATGAGCCACTAATTAGTCTGGATGAGGTAAACAAAGGGTGAGCTTTTTGCCCATTTATGCAGAAGTGTTTTTAGTTAATGTGAAGATAAAGGCTTCACAATAGAAGCACGGCACAGAGAGAATGAATCATCCAAAATAAAATAAAAAATACAGATTTTCAGATTTTGGCCACTGCGGTCAGGAGTCATATTTTGAGACAAATCCTCCAAGTGATCTGAACATGCCGGATTTGAACGGAGTTTCTCAACTCAAGGTGCCCAAAAACCGAAAGGCCACACTATGGTTCAAGGCTTTACGACCTTCCGTTCTCTGAACCTCAACACTAAATCCAAAATTAGGGTTGGAGAAGCTCCAATCCTGACTGTAGTTTGGCAATTCTTTGGATGATCTCCTGACCCCAAATAGCTCCAGGGTCTCTATGACCTTCCACAGTCGAGATGTATTCTGAGGTCCCATGCCGACCTCTGACCCCTTGGTTATTACAGTTACAGCAGTAACTCAGATATAAAAAACGCCTGCCATAACTCCTGACTGGAACATGCTGGAGACATGAAACCTGCATCTGTCCCCATGTTTTCAGGGGCCCTGAACACGCCAGACTTTGCCCCGAGTCTCCAAGTGCGTCACTTATTCCCATGACTTACACCTGCATCCTTCACCCTTTTTGTTTCAGTGGAAATCACCAAATACCTTTGAAATTGTAGATGCTAGACCTTGGGATGACCCGTCTTTGATTCAGTATCAGGCGTGCTCGCTTTGTCCGCAACACAACACCCAGCGGAGCCGCTGTTGTGGTTTCAGTCTCCGGTGGCAAGTCCCTCACTGACACACATCCCGGAGTGGCCGGGGCTGCGAGGGCCCGTCTGAGCTGCATGCACAACTCGTTTTACGGATCAGTTGGAAATTTCGCAGGGTGCAGGATCGTGCAGCTGTTAGGTGAGGAGCTACTTCAGGTTAACAACTCCTGTCACTGTGCCCTGTTGTTAGCAGCTTCACGCCAGCTGCAGCGTGAAATCAGATCCTAGTTATTCACAGAGTTACAGAAAAAGGCCAGCCATCGCCTGGCTTCTTTATTAAAATGCAGTTATTCAGATATACTTTCTGCCTGTTCTCAGAATCCAAACTGCCAAAAAAGACTCAAATTTTTATTCCCAAGTATGAAATAGTGGACTTGAATTTCAAATTAGAGCTGATTTATTTTCTTATATGTTTTCTTTATTTTTTATGAAGCGGTAAGACCAAAAACATTTTTTTTTCTACCACCGGCATGCGACTTTTCCCAGGAAACCAGCAGCAAGATATGAACCAGTATCTCAGACATATTCAACAAGCAGGGTCACCAGCTCTCACACTGCTGGTGCAAATTTCACAGCAATAAAAGGAACCCGCATTGTGTTTTACTTTCACACACACACAGGACGCATATTCTCTTCATAAACAGGCTGCACTGTATTCTATCTGTGTGTGTGTCTGTAATTATAGTACAGTGACATAAAAGACTTCAGCCACTGCAGCGCCTGCAGGTTGATATTTAACACGTGAAACCTCTTTGCGGGCTCGTTGACTGTAATCCCTGGGATTATTTGATTGCCGGCTGCCAAAAAGGCTGCAACCCCATCCCCGATGTTAAGGAAGAGGAAGTGGGCCAGAGGATATTCAGCGAGATAGCGCTGCTGAGCTTGTTAGGCAGCAGAGGGAACATACGTCCCTTCTCGAAGAGTAACCCTCCCAGGCATTCCTGCGACTGCCGGCGGAGATTGAAGATCTGGCACAAAAACGTGCGTTTGTTTCCAACATGGCAGCCGCACCACAAACTGAACTCAGATGTTCCTGCGCTCACACTTCTCGTCACATTGTGAAAAAAAAAGAATACACAATGATGCATGTGAAAGTCATTTTTGGGCTTCCTAATTAGACGGTCTTGCTAACCGACTCCTTCATCAAGCAAAAATTCCAAACACTCCTTGACTCCACCCTCTGCGATGTGGGGATTCGCTGCTTTTTATGTTGAACTACTGGTCAGGCCAAATGAGGGTAATGTGACGGAGGTACTTTTGAAAAGTTATCTTTCGTAGTATCAATAAACAACAGATTAACCCTCACTTTAGCACTACGGGCTGATTGAAAGTTAGATGGTATCTTGGCACATTGCTGAGTGAAAACAGGATTGGCAGGCAGGGGGGGACATCATGAGGAATTTGATTCAAGCGGTAAAAGCGGCCGTCTGACAACACAAGAGGTCCTTTGTAAAAGTCCTTGCATTTAATCTGGAGCTGCCACAGACATTTTTCGCAGAAATATGTACAAAATATGACCAGAGGGGTCCATCTCGAAGGCCTAATCCCCACTCAGAATCAAAGCAGATGTGTCTAATGCACATATAGATGCACTTAAAGCATTTTATTTCTTTTGATGTTATTGCAAATTCCCCTGCAGGCGCCGCTGTGTTAATGCGTCGGATTTTACTTGGTTGCTCATTTGTTGAATGCTTTTATCGGTATGTTTTATGGATTGGAATACTTGTTTACCCTCTTATTTAATATTTTATGAGCAGTTTTTGAAATTATTTTTTGTATTTATCTATTTATTTATTTTTTCCCCATTTCCAGTGTGCCTGCTGACACCAAACAATCAACACTACTTTGGACAGAAGAAAGCACCCGAGAGGTAGAGTGGAATACTTTTGTTCAAGGAGTAATAACATAGTTTGAGTGTTGCTTAATGCAAACAGTGGAGCCTGGCGGGAAGGCAGAGAGGAAAACATTAGGGGGGAAAAGTGCGTGATTATTTATTCATTTCCTCTATAATGGAGACATGAAAGCTGATAGAAATGTTTAGTTGTGCAAATGCAGTCCGGGCCGGGTTGTCTCTTCTGTTCTGTAAATCGGGGCGGGGGGGGGCTTCATTTTTCTCGGCAGTGCTTCTATAGCCGGGAATCATCCACCGACGATGTTAAAGTGGAAACCTTGCCGCTTAAAGTGAGCTCACCACAAGAGAGGCTCATCAGTCTTGTTCATATGGCAACAAAGCCCTCTATCCTGATGATTCTATTGATTAGCATGCTGGAGTGTAAAATTGGTGGATTAAGAGCGTCTCTTCGCCACCTCCCCGTGTCCGCTTAATCACCCGCGTATTTTGACTTATTTCACCAACCTTGCACTGTGTTGTGTTTACTCATTACCCGAAACTGTCACCCAGGCGTGCTCTCCACATGCAGGGGAGTGCCTCCCAGTCTGCGATGCATCATCAAAACAGGTTTTTTCGTTGAGGCAGTTATCGCCCCGGGCTGGTTAGGCAATACATTAGGCTCGGCCGCATACATTAGGCCTCGGAGCTGTAGTTGAAAGGGTGTCGTCAGCCTCCCTTCAGGATGCCGACGAAAATAAACACAAGGTTTATTTTCACTCCGTGGTCCCAGCTGCTGCCACCTGAGCGGTTTCGCAGAGCACAAAGGGAATGACGTTTTGGGTTTGGATTTGGAGTTGTTTGGTGACTCACGATGCCTTGGACTTAGAGTACAATGCAACTCACTGCTTTTATTGTTGCAGTAATTATTACTTGGGATTGGAGGTAAGGACACACATGGAGACACGTACACGTGATGTCAGTCTAAATACTTACCTGGAGGGCAAAAAAAAGTTTTCTCCCAGCTACTAGGTTTGTTCAGCCACAATGTCAGAGATTTGTTGCTGAGCCGGATCCACTGAGTCCGGGTTGTACTTCAAGGGAATCCTGTTTTTGTGGACCAACAAAACAATGAGCCTCTTTTAAGCTAGCATCGAGCTCCAACTAATAATAGAAAAGTGATGTTGTCAAGTTATACGGGACTGCAGGGTTTTTTATGATACAATACGACAGATACGATATACTTTATTGTCCCACTCAGGGAAATTTGTCTTGGACTCCGGAGCTGCACCACAAATGCCCTCACAGCCACAATGACAACAAAAACATCATCAGGCTTACCAGTGCCAACAATTACATAACAGTATTGCATATATCCCATAATATAATACACACACACACTATTCAGACACAATACATTATAAAAGATCACCATGATGAAATTATTATACATATTATTGAACATCTTCGGCCTCAAATAGCATTGTTTAGGAGTTGCTTGAGGCCTAAGATGTGCAATAATATGTATAGTTTAATATTTTATGTCTTGGTTTCATTTCATAGTGTTTTAATTTAGACTCAATAAGTACAAATGTTTTGAGAGAAAAGTCTACAAACAGACAACTTCTGGATTAAGAATTTATCCTAATTTACATGAAATCATTTGGTCCTTCTGTGGGATTTCTTATTTTAGAGGGGGGAGTTTCTTCCCTGACTACCCGACTGGGCTGGGAGTGAAAAAGCGCGGCCTGGACCTGCCATGTGAAGAAGCATCCCTGGGGGGGAAAAAATGTCACCCCGAATTTTATCAGCAGAAACAAACATGAACTGAAATGAACTGATGCTCGGTGTAACATTACAAAAGGGCTTCGGAGAGGCCAACGATGCCGACTGCAGAGGCCAAGTCTAGATCACGCCGCTTCCCGAGAGCAGCAGGCTCACTTCTCGGATCACGTCGGGTCTGATGGCAGTTTCTGAGCAACCTGGTGCTCCGGCGAGATGGAGGTTTGAGGGCAGTGAGAGAGGGGGTGGGGGGTGGGTGGATTTTATTTCCACTCAATGTTGTGGTTGTAGCTCACTCGCTCTCCATTAAAGTTTAATCAAGCGGAAAGTGTTGAGGAACAGGAAGCCCACTGAAGTGTGTTTTTTACAGGCCTCTGGATGTCCTACTGGTCAAGTGCACATCGAGGCTGGAGGAAGAGCGTAAAGAAAACGTGGGAAGTCTGTGTGTGTGTGAGGGGAGGGAGGCTGCCAGACTGTGGAGCTGGGAGTGGTGTTACACACTTGCAGAGTCTTGTTATCGTCTCCCGAGAGAAAAACAAAATCACAACTCTGGCTGCGAGACGGCGTTGTTATGAGAAATGAGCTGCAGAGGCGCATTAAACACGACCGCCACAGAGAAAGACTAAACAAAAAATTGATATAAGTGGTAATGTTATTTTAGATTAATAAACTGTGACATTTACAGATAAATAGATGGGGTTTTTTTCTCGTTTCTATTGAAGCTGTGCGGCACAATGGTGCTTCACAATTCCGCCAGTTCGGGAAAGCTATTATATTTGTTGTTGTGAAGGCCCCGGTGTCAAGCAGGTCTATTGCAGGAAAAATCCTCCGCTGCACAGCAAGTGATGCGTTTCATGTTCCCAGCGGCGGCAGCAGCACTTTGTTTTCGAAAATAAATAGAGAAAGCGGTACAGTATGTGGCGGGAATGAGAAGTGATGGCCAACATTTGCTGATCAGACAAAGGCGCTCAGCAAGAAAGCTCCGTTTCGGCGAGCAGAACTTTTCAGGATAACGTCGGCGAACACGTGGTGTGGAAGACAAACGACCTCTGGGAAGAGCAGAGCGTAAAAAAAAAGAAGAAGCCCACAGCGTGAGTGATTAGCACTAAAGATGCCCGTAAAAGAAGAAAGACCTGTGGATCGGATCTTGAAAGCGCACTCCAGCATGACTAAACAGAATGTAAGAGCTCTGGTTTTCATGTGAGAATCAGGTCAGGCATTAGCCCAGGAAGGGAAACACAAAGAAACAAACCACCGAAGGAACTTTGGGGAAACCCGGCCTGTCATGACTCGGACTTGTAAGAAGCAGCACGCACATGTCTTAGTGGGGGTATTAGGCCAAGACTGTGGCTCGAAGGAATCTTTCCCAGGCACCGCTGCCATATTGGGAAGACAGGAAGAGTGCATTAATGCCTCAGGCTTGGTTAAAAAAAGCCAGACTGGCTGACTACCAATGAGCCCCATGAGTGTCGACCGTAATCGCTAATGGCCCTCGGACAAGTTACCACCAAGCCACATTGACATTTTGACCACTTAGCAGCTTGACTTGCTTTTAAAGTCAATTAAGTTACTGATACATGCAAGGCTGGAGCACCATCTATCACGGTGATTGGCAGCTCTCTCATGTAACATACAGTGTACAGTGTTTTTTTTTTTTTT
>CAESWR010000868.1:395971-410636 GCA_903171835.1 Mullus surmuletus
GCTCAGCCCCGGCCGGCACCAGACGCAACACTTCCGCCTCCCAGCTGATCTCAGTTCGCTCAAAGACCCGCTTCGAGTCGTTCCTGCGTCGCGGCCAAGTGCCTCTGCGGACGCAACGGCCCGTCCAAAACCTCCTCAGCGGCCCCTTCCCTCGCTCCCTCGTTCCCTCGCCCCGGCCACATTCATAGCAAATAAAACATGTCCTCCACATCTGGAATTTGAAATTGCATGCATTCATCGGCATGTGGAGAACAGCTTAAAATGTGTTTTTTTTATTTCTTCTGTCAGCAACCCCCCCCCCCTTCCCTCCCTACTCCTTTTAGAGCTAAGATGCCTTTGAGATGAACTCAATCAGTGACGTGGGTGTTTCGCGTCCCGGGGTCGCGGGTTCGGGGGGGGCTGTCGGTTAAACCGGGGCTCTCCCCCTCCCCCTCCTCCTGCGTTGGCCGGCTCGCGAAGCCGAAGCTGCGTCGTGTGTCATCTTGAAACGGTTTCCCAGTCATTCCAGACAACTTATGCAAGAGCACTTAGCAACTCTAGAGATGTGCAGGACTCAAACAGTGTTTCCAGGTGACAAAAGATTCGCAGATCTAGGTTTGATATGAACTAAAATCACTCGTAGTTTTTCGGTCTGGAACAAGAAATGCACTAAGACAATGAGTGTAGGATTTCCGATAGCTCTTCTTCGTGTGCGTCTGGGTTTTTCTAGCTGAGGTCCCTCACAGGCACCCACCATTCAGCTTTGAGGAGGATTGCTTTCTCTTTTATATGGTTTCTCAGGTCATTCCAAACAGGAGTTTTCTTCATTTTGAATAAACCACTTATCTTGAATCAGCTAACATCGATCGTGTCACTAAATTCACCGCGCGCGCTATCACGTCAGTTTCCCTTCACGCCATCAGTGTACGACGTAAGCTTTAGTACTGAAAACAGGAGGGGGCTCCTTTCCAAAGTCAGAGCCTCGTATTCACTCACATCTGCCTGCCGCTATTCATTCTTAGCTTCTTTTTTTTTTTCTATAGGGTATCGCAATGCAGCGCCATCATAATACCGCAGAGATGCTAAGAAAGACCAACCTGGCTGGCCGTGTCGTGTACAGTTATAGGATGCATGTTGAATCAACCACAAAACAAGGCATGTATGTAAAGTTCCGTCTCATGTTAGTTTAGTCGTGTGAAGGCGCGGCGTGAGGGAGGAGATCGTCCATCAGTCATATCCAGCTGCCACTGACTCCTGCGCCACCTGACCCCCCCCCCGCCCCCCCCCCCCCCCTCCACCTTTTACCTGACCTATCTCTGGGAATGCTCCACCCACCTTCCACACCCACCGCCTGTTAGACTTCAGTAGTCATTTTCTACAAGGCATACCCAACAGGTTGATTTCTGAGCTAGTTCTCACAGCTAGTGTTCGGGGTTTTGTTTGGTTTTTTTTCCTGGTTTGCAACGACACTCGTCTCGACTTTGTTTTTTAAACCCTTTGAATTGATGCTGCTTCTGTGCTTGACTCTGGGTTTACTGCGTGGTGCCATGTTGTCCACATGGCCTCTAGAGCTTGTAACGCTTCAGTGTGTAATGTTACCATATGCCTTACATGTTTTCCAGGACTAATAAAAAAAGCATAACAAAAAAAGGTCAAAACAATGTGTTTTTTTTTTATTTTGTCACAAGTCAGAAGCTGGTGTGAGGAAAATTGTTTGTATACATTTATAAACATTCGTGGGAAAACAAATTGGCAATGTAGAAGTAAAAAGTTGTCAGTGGTCAAAACTTATCATACATTTGGTGAAAGATGAAACATGTACAAATCAGTAAAAACGTATGCACAATATACAGTGTAAGGCACATTTTTACAAAAACACTTAATTAGTCATTGAGGAAGATCGTGTAAAACAGAGAAATTAAACAAATGGGGTAAGCGAGGTTGTTCCTATGCAATTGGACCCATAAATCGAAGATACTTCTGTTTCTATATTGTTCTACAAAGCAACATAACACTGCTATGAGCTCTAAAGAGCAGTATAACCCGGTGTTGATCAATACAAAAAAAACCACAGTGCCGATCGTATAAAAATAACATAGCATTTCATTCTTAAGATTTGTTTCATGGTTCTCAAATCCCATGGGAAGACAGGACCTCAGACAGGCGTTTCAAGTAAGTGGAATCCGGGTAGCCGTTCCTGCGAGACAAAAAGTACACCGTTGTTCTCAAGATATACATTCAATTCTGCAGCTGTGTTGCGCTCTGCCACCGCCTCCACTCACCCCGATTTGCCTCCATTGATGGTGGTCTTGTGTGGGATGCAGTCCCACACCACCCTGTCTCCTGTCGCGGTGTGCAGGATGGTGAAGGTGAGGCCCCGCTTGAAGGCCTCCTTCAGCCTGGGGAGGAGTCTCCTGGCCTTGTCGCAGTCGGGAAAGTAAGCTTCAAAGATGTCGCTACTGAAAGGTTGACCAGGAGAGGGGTGGTTTTCCTGGTACAATGGAAAGTACAGTCTTAGGAAAAGCCTGATTTTATACAAGAGCCAGCTGCTCCTGCTGTTAAAACATCTATGCATAGAGGTATATATTCCTAACAAGACACTTACCCCTTGTATGCCATCAGAAATGTAGTAGGTGATCTTGATAGCAGGGTCCTTTGGGTGACCTGGCACACTTATGCTTAGATTCGAAAGGCTCATTGTGCCCGTGATGCTTTGGGACGCATGTTCTGCTCTCGTACGACACGCTCTGCAGTGAATATGCACATCTTCCAGGCATCTTAAGCACATGGTCGCCCCACACTCCGTTAGTGTCAGCGGGATGTCACTCCCTCCACACACACAGATGTCTCTCTGACGGGACTTTGACTGCTTCGGGCTGTCCTGAAGCTCTGCCTTTCTTTGCTGCATTGTTTCCTTCGGCGAGGAATGCTGACCTCTGTCACTGACGTGAAGGCCCACATCATTATCAGTTGATGCTAATCCAACATCATTTGTACTTCCTCCTTCAATTCCACTTGCAGAAGTGTTGGAAAGAGGCTTTCGTCCATCTGGCCCCGAGGTTCCTTCCCTTCTAACTTTCGGTTTCACATCAGTTCCATAATCTTTGCCTATTTGGCCTTCTAGCATTGTCCAAGCATTGCGGTCACCAAATGGACTGTGGCTCTCATTTATTTCCAAGGCTGTGGATGGAGTGCAGTTGGACGGCCAGAGGGTGGAAGACTCTCTTGTTTCAGGCATCTGGGGACCATTTGAAAAAAGGTTCTGCAAGGAGGCCTGTACCTGAGAAACCAGCTGGTTTGCGTCTAAATCATATGAGCTCTCTGTGAGACTCTCCATCCTGGGTGTGGCAATGCCTTCATCTGTGTGGGTCGTGGATGTTGAACCCATGCCGTTGACGTGTCTTCCATCGTCTGTGATTTTCTGAGGCTCAACCAATGTCCCCTGTCCCTCCAGCTCCCTTTTAACTTTCTGTCTAATGCCAGGATCTCTCTTCGGTTTGGTAGGACATGCATTAATAAGCTCTGTTGCATGAGGAGACTCTTCTCTTACCTCACTACTACTAGCATAATCTTTGCCTGCTTGGCCTTCTAGCACGGCCAGAGAATTGCTGCTACTGTGCAGACTTTGGTCCTCATTTAATTGTGAGTCTGCAGGCTGATTCAAGTTAAAGGCAGAGGGGGTGTCGAAGTCTTCAAACATTTGCCGACAACTAATAGAAAATACTCCCCGCACGGAATTGCTTACCCGAGTACACAATTTTTTGGGACCTAGAAAATACACACTCTTCCTCCTTTGGTGGATGGTAATCTTTTTGAACCGGCTACGTACCTCGGCAAAGCAAGCTTGTAGCGTCTCATCTGAGATGTCGGTGACACCTAGCTCTGACAAGGTGATTTTTTCCTGAGAGTAGTCCGCACTGACATTGTCAACCAGTTTCTGCAAACCGAGCTGACAGGAGGTGACTTTGGACTGGTCTGCTCCTCTAATTATGACCGTTATTAAATCCCTGCTGCTATTCGAGGCACTCTCTTTTACTTGGACATCCAAGATCAGGTCTTCCATCCTGCCAAAGTAGGCATCTTTAATGTGCAGCCACATGAGATAGGCAACGGTTATCTCAGCATTGTAGACCTTTGGCTTAGCCATTCCTTTTTGGTTGCTGAAGCTCGAGGACCTGCCCCTGGTTCTGGGAGCAGATTTCCCAGATTCATCTTGCACCGTCGGTCCCACATCTTGAGACTTTCTCAGGGGCGTTCCTGTATAGCTGTTGGATCGCCTCAAGGGGAACTCCCTCTGACCCGCTTGAAGGAGAATACTTTCTGACGAACTGGGCTTAATTGTGCCGACGACAGCTTTCCTACTCTTGGACGGAGATTCCGTTAAATCGCAGTTACAGGTGAGTCGACACTTAATGGATGGAGATGAATGCAACGCATCCCCTTTGTCGAATGTCTCCTCTCTGCTGCCTCGGCCTCTTGAGACTCTTCCATCAACAGTCCATGCTGTTTCTGACTGTGCATCAGGCACCAACACTGGACTGGGACGTGGCAGTTTACTTGGAGGCGAGAGTCCCGGCCGGTTTGCTAACAGGCTACTATCTTTAAACCGGGCGGCAAGTTTGTACTTCTTTGCTCCTTCGCCTCTCCTGTCATCCTCATCTAAATGGAGGATCTGACCTAACTGGTCACCCTCAGGTTGCACGGTGGGAAAAGACGGGATGGGAGGGCTTCTCTCCTCATCGTAAGGAGCCGATGAAGCTGAATCTAAAGAGGAAGAAGTCGGCAATTTGTCGCGTGTGCTCCTCAATCCAACACAGTCCAGCAGGAGAAGCTTCTTGGCCTCAGACACATCGCTGTGACTCCCAGTGAAGTAGACGTTCTTATCATCGTCATTCAGCAGAAGTTTGGGAAACCTAAGACTTAATTCCTCCATCTCCCTCTCCAGGCCCCTCTCTGTCGACAGTATAAACTTACTTAGCTGAGCTTGACAGACTTTGCCTTCGTTGTCCTGACAAAGCCGACTTATCGCCGCTCTTGCTAAGATAAGTCGCTCCTGCTTGCGACCGGCCTCCCTCGGCCCCGCTGCTGTTGCCGGCTGCAGAAACAGAGAGGTCAGCCCCTCGTGTGTCATCTCCACCACCTCAACGTTGAAGACGCCCAATATATGCTTGTATTCCTCCACGCAGCATCGTTTCAGGTACTGGAACAGATCGGCATCCACAATCAGTGGGACTTCGTCGTCTGACGGTGAGGAATGCTCGGTTTTTTGGGAGGTGTCAAATTCCGCCTGGCTGGCGAGTTCTCCGTTATATCCACCACGTAACGGCTCTTCTCTTTGTGAGCTGCCCTCACCATCTGTTGCTTTTGGTCTTCGTTCGTGTCTTTCACTGTGCCTCCAGCTCTGATCCTGTGAGAGCGGCTTCTGAGCAGAGCTGGGCCCACTGGCGCCATGTCCACCCGAGTCTCTGTGCCCCAATGACTGTGCAGGTTCCCCAAGTAGAAACGCCAATGCAGACTGGACCTTTGAGTAGGCTCCGTACAGCTTGCACAAATTTGTAGCAAAATCAAAGGTCGTCTGGACATCAGGGTGGTTCTGAGCTAAACTCAGCACTGCTGTTTTCCCCGCAGGAAGCTGGCTGTAGTCCACAGTTGCAGTTAAGCGTAAGATAACCTACAATGATAATAAAAAAAAACAAAAGAAAATGGTTAAGAAAACGCTCTCCTAAAATAATGATGCTTTCATGCGAGCTGTGACAAAGCAGCAAAACAGCTGAGGCAATGCAAGTGTATTTGTAGATAAAAGGCATCAAAACAGAATAGAACATTTAAAAAGTGTGACATTTGCTGTCTACGTGCTCGCTGTGACGAAGCAACAAAACAGCTAAGCTTTGCAAGCAGCAAAGGCTGCCTTCAGCTCAACTCTATGCTAGCTGGGCTACATAACACGCCACAGGAGCCAGCAACTGAGCATTACAAATGTCCTGATCTGATATTCATGTAGGATATTGGTCCGATACCAGCAAAAATGTGCATTCAAAATCTCCGATATAAGCAGTCCATTCCAGACTCCACTCCAGCTCTTCTTATGTAGAATATTCTCATGTTTAAGGTTCAAATGTATGTAATCCATTGGTTAATAATAAATGGCTCAGTTTTTCTCATAGCTACTGTTGCTGACTATTGTTCTCTGTTTGAGTAATATCACTTGATCAAGCCTTTTCTAACATTCCATTCTACAAAATAAGTATTTAAAGGATGTATGATTTGTGCGGATATCAGATTAATATCGGAATCATATCGGAAGTGAAGAAGTTGTATCAGGACCCCTAGAAATATACTTTGCACTTGCTGTTGAGATGATGGCAACCACAAACAGGGTTGAATAGTGATGGAAAGGTGAGCACGCCGGCAAAGTCAACAAGTGGCCAAAACACACCTTGTCCGGCTCGAGGGTCTCCCGAGGTTCACTTGCGCTGAGTTCATACTTGACGCCGTCCACTTCCAGAACATGCCAGCCTCGTTGAATAACGCTCTGGGCCACTGTGTGAGAGGAGAGGGGGCAGCGGGGCAAAATCAATCAGAGTCTGTGAGGCGTCCTGACTAAGCGCTTTTAGCATTGCCCCCCCCCCATCCCCCACCCATTGACTTGCATGCCAACATCGCGGCTCAGCGTAAATCACTGGTGACAGCCGGGAGAATATAGCAGAATACCTTAGTGACACCAATTAGATTTGGGCTTCTGTATTTTCTGAGCCGAGAGTCAATGGATTTTGTGGAGGATTTCGTGTTAAAAATCAAAAAATATGACACCATTTTTTTCATGTTGCAGCAGGACATGGTTTATCAAATAAAAGGCTTGGGTTTATTTGAATAATTTATCATGCTTTACCATCCCTGCCGCTTTTTTTCCAACCAACAGGTCTGACTAAGTATTCAGCAAAATCCGCCTCCCCCGCACTTTGTATGCGCAGACATGAGCGCGGCCGGATCGCACTGACCTCTGCTGTCTTCAAAGGTGAGGAGGGCAGAGCTGGCCTTTGCCCCGAGGATGATGACCGAGTCGATCTCCCCTCCTCCGTTCCTGGATCGCAGGAAGTGGATGGACAGTTTGTCTCTCAGCCTGTCATCGTCCATGTCTGTGGGCAGACCGCTCAGCCGCACCGTCCTGCCCGGCTCTGCCATCTGCTGGGGGAAACATCATGGCCACTGTCAAAGGGGGTAGTGAGGGGCGGGGGGGGCTCGGGGCGGGGCGGCGAGGGCGGGGGGGGGCTCACAATCATTTCAAAAACAGCCGTACGGAAATGCCGCGATTGTGCTGCAACTGTAACACGGTGACGGATCGACACTCAACATCTCCCCGTGAGAGCTGTTCATGCTGGAGTCAGACACTCCATTCAAAGACCCCACCCTTGCTCTGAGACCGGGGGGGATTGCTTGGTGTTCCAGCACCCTCTAGTGGGGTTACTAAGATCCTACGTCAACACGCTGGAAAAATTCCATTCGCTCTGTGGTACTTAGGGGTATATTTACAGACATATTGATCGCACATCTATTGGGATTTCTCTGTCAATCAGTGTCTTAAAACATTTAAATATGTTTCTTCCCCCCCCCCCCTAATTACAAGATGTTAACATAAATCAAACTTCACTGTCATTTTGCTGTACATACAACAGTAGTGCAGACAAAATGAGAGCGCATTTGATAAATAACACAGTATAAGAATAGAAAATACTGTCATTGGACTGAAATGTCGATGGCAGCAACGTAAAGAACATTTACGACTGAATGTAGTTAGACTGAAACGGTGTGTGTGGGTCTCAAAGGTGTGTATTGCAAAAGAATGTCGCAGAACTAGAAGCCGCTCTGCAAAGCTGAATGGGAGGGAAAAAAAGGAACCCACTAGTGTCAGCGCAAACAATCATGTGTATTATGTTCCATTAGAGGAGAATAAGGAATTAAGTGGTGCCAAAATATTTGCATGCAGCTGTATATTCAAATGCAGCTGGTTCTGATAAGGCTCCTCCTCCTCCTCCAGCAGGTTGCTGCCATCTTCCTGTGCGATAACCGACAAAACGCCAGAAAACGTCATTTCTCATCAGTTTGTCAGCTGGTGATTTTGGCCTTTAGGCGCCTAAAATACCCGAATAGATGCGCACTTACAAGCGTTTCCGGGTCCGAGCCCTCAAAACATCTGCGCCAACATGAGTGTTTTACAGGATGCCAGAGTGTGTGTGTGTGTGTGCAGAGGCGAGTGTGCAGCCTCAAGGAAGTGAACAAATCACACACACACACACACACGGAGACACACACACACACACATGCGTCTGATAATCTGCGTTTCCCTCATGTCGCCCCCCCGCCCCGGTGTCAGACCCCCCCATGTCTGCCCGACATCTCTGAGAACATTCGCATCGCGTGTTGTTACCTTCAGTGTCGCCTCACGACGGTTGTTCGCCCTCTTTCAAAGAACGTCACTCCCTCCAAGGCTCTCCAAGGGGGAAAGTGAAACTGACACTGCGGTGCGTTTCGTGACGCTGCCGCCAGGGGGCGACCGAGGCGAGCGCGCTGCACGCTGTGCGCAGGTGGTTTCTGTGTGCTGAGGATGTGATGGGTTTTATCTTTTCTGTGCAGAATGTGTTGGTTTCATTGACCTTTTTGGGGGTCTCCTGCAGACTAAAACACTTTAAAGTAGCAGTTTTAAATTATTGTCAGACATATCAGTGAAATCAGCAGTGTGCTACATCAATACTGACCCTTGTAACTTGTAATGTTTGCAAAAATGGCGTGCAAAAATATTTGTCAGGTTTTATTTTCGTCATTATTTATGTGAGTTTGAAAGTTAAAACTTTACTACTACTATGTTTGGTATTAAAAGAGTGCTCCCCTGTACTGTGATTGCTTCCCTCTTTCTTGTAGAGGGTTAGGGCCACTTTTATACAGACATCTCTCTTTTAAAGTATGCTTTAAAAAAAAGTTTTGGTGAAGTCAAAATTTTAAGATTTATGTCTGAATGTGGGACGGTTAAATTTCTGCCTAAATTAAATAAAAATTACTTTGAGAAATCTGTTTTATTCAACATTCGATATCTAATTTTTTTTCTCCATATGGCTTTAATTCTCCCTTTTACATTTTACAACACGTTATTTTTGAATACTTTTTTTTCCATATTTAAAAAAAACGTAAAAAAAATATATAATTTCTGCAATTCCCATGTCCTTCTCTCTATTTATTATTCTTATTCTATGTTTATATACTGCTGGTACAATTTCCCCATTGTAGGATAATAAATACTAACTTTGGAGACAGCTAACGGGGAATTCTTTAACAATAAACAATAAACAATTCACCAAACAACCGGTGAGTTTCTGACGCTGCACCTCCTCGCCGGCAGATGGCGGTAATGCCCCCGCGCGCACTTCCGCAAAGCCGCAGAAGAAGACGCCGCTCTTTCCTCCAATGGCAGCGCAGCGGATGTTACATTACTCCCTGTGAGGCGCATGCGCAGTGGCTCAACTATTTCATGTGTTGTACGTCGTGTCCGGTGGAGGTCACAGAGAAACCTGCGGAAAACTGAGGTGAGTTACGACACACGGTGCTTCGGAACCGCTTACTTCCCGAGCAGAACCCGCAGCGCAGCGGGTAAATAATTGTATATGTAATAAAGTTATTTTATTTAAACGTGGCGTTGTTAATAAACGGAGAACCACGCGTGTCGTGGAACAGCGGCATGTGTTCCCTCCCCCCTGCTAGCTAACAAGCTAACAGCGCCTAGCTAGCTAACAAGCCACTGTCAATGAGCTGAAGGCCGAAGCTGGAGGGAGGGATTTCACCCTGACTTTGTTTTTGTTTTTGTAAGAAGCAGTGAACTAGCAGTCATGGCCAAGCTGTTCGAGTCCATCGGGAAGCTGGGACTGGCTCTGGCCGTCGGTGGAGGAGTCGTGAACTCTGCCCTCTTCAATGGTGAGTGTTAATGTTTGTTTTTGTTGTTTTATTCTTGCCTCAGTGTTGTAGTTTGCAGATGGGTGATTTCGTGATTCATTGATAGCAAAAGCGGACAAGTGATGTGTGTATTTGGGCTCTGAAATTCACCTCCCCGTGACCTCTGTGATCTCAATGCTTCACGGATCACATTTTTTAGTTGCTCACAAGCCTAAAAAGAAAGTGGTGTTTTAACAGATAAACGTAGTATTTGAGGCGTGTAACAGACTTGCCTGATTATCAGCATGTGCCAGAGTCTGTCGGGGTAACATCCGCCATCCATCGATCAGACACTTGAATGACATTTGTCAGCGGCGGTGGGCAATTTCATCTGTTGAAGAGAAATTCTGGAACAGTAATTTGTTAAAATCAGAATCAATTCCGCAATACAGTAGTCACATATCTTGCAGAAATATCAACATACCTTGTTCTTATCTCAATAGGCTTGGAAGTGTGGGTCGAAAGTAATTAAATCCTTCAAATGGAACATTTGTTTGGGGTCAGGTCCATCAGCAGGTTGTTGGGAGTCATTGAAGCTTTGAAGTTCGACAACTTTGATGACACAAGGCCATCGGGGGGTCACATGGGTGGGAGCGGCCTTTGTTGGAATCATCCAAAAGTCTTTATTTTGATATCACTAAAGGACGCATCAAAGCCGGCCATAATAAAAACTCAAAATCCAAAACACACGGCTCACTGTTATTGATGAAGTCACCCATTCAGGGTAAAGTGTTTCCCACGGGTGAACCTTTAAAAGCTTCGGCTTGATGTACTTGAGACCGGAAGCACAAACTGATGCCTCTAACTCGCCTTCTTACCTCAGTTGACGCAGGGCACCAGGCTGTGATATTCGACAGATTTAGGGGGGTGCAGGACACCGTCGTTGGAGAGGGGACCCACTTTCTCATCCCCTGGGTTCAGAAGCCCGTCGTCTTCGACTGCCGCTCCCGCCCACGCAACGTCCCCGTCATCACAGGCAGCAAAGGTGAGTTAGATGTTTCTGCTCAAATGCTTCCCTGCTATATTTTCCTCTGCGATATTGGCAGGGTGGTTCACTGATGAATCTCTTGCCCTGCAGATCTGCAGAACGTCAACATCACGCTGCGTATCCTCTTCCGCCCGGTCACCAACCAGCTTCCGCGCATCTTCACCAGCATCGGAGAGGACTACGACGAGAGGGTGCTGCCGTCCATCACCACAGAGGTCTTGAAGGCTGTCGTGGTGAGTATCTGTCCCAAAGAAACTGGGATTCCCAGTAAAGCTGGCACCTCTGACCTGCCACTGACGTGAATTGTCCGTCCCCTCTCAGGCCCGCTTTGATGCCGGCGAGCTCATCACCCAGAGAGAGCTGGTGTCCCGGCAGGTCAGCGAGGACCTGACGGAAAGAGCCTCCACTTTTGGTCTCATCTTGGATGACGTTTCACTGGTACGACACCACCGGAAACGGCCTTTGTTGTATCCTTTCCTTTTTCGTCTTCCTCTGTTTAAACCGTGAACTAGGTGATCAGTTGTCTTGTGTTCTCGCAGACGCACTTGACCTTCGGCAAGGAATTCACGGAGGCTGTTGAGATGAAGCAGGTGGCTCAGCAGGAGGCCGAGAGGGCCAGATTCGTTGTAGAAAAAGTACGTAATTTTCCTTCTTTGCGGCCGTGTGCATGTTCAAAATGGCGTCTCTGAAGCAGCTAATGAAGATTCTCTCTGGTCCTTTGTAGGCGGAGCAACAGAAGCAGGCCGCCATCATCTCAGCAGAGGGAGACTCCCAAGCTGCCTTGCTCATCGCCAACTCCCTGATGGAGGCCGGCGACGGTCTGGTGGAGCTGCGTAAGCTGGAGGCGGCAGAGGAGATCGCCATGCAGCTCTCCCGCTCACGCAACGTCACCTACCTGCCCTCTGGACAGGGCACGCTGCTCCAGCTGCCCCAGTGATGACATCTCGCATCCGCCCCACTCCCACGTCACCAGCCGTCACTCAGGCGACAGGGGTGGGGTGGCGGTTGGGGAGGAGGGGGGGCAGCGGCAAGCAGAAAATTTGAAGGACTCTCACAACTCATCCAAGTTCCTCCCACTCTGTCTCTGGCCTGATCTGGACTGGTCTCTTGGTGATAGAGGCGTTTGCTGGAGACAGAGTGAGAGGTCTGCGATGATACAACTGTGATGTCGACTCGCGGAAGCAAAGTGTTTAGTTGCACCATCTGGGGGGGAAAACCATAGTACTTTTGTTTATTGAGAAAAGATTCGATATGCAGTTGATTCTCCTAACGCCAGGCTTTGCTGCATCGTTTTCAATCCGGAGCACTTTGTGTGTGGAAAGTAAATTTTACATCCAGTGATTCCTTTTAGATGATATGTTGGGGATGATACATGCAGTTACTCGGTTGTGCTGAGCAGTTTCACCAAATTACATAACCATAATCAAATCCAATGAGAGGCTGGATTCACTCTGTAAGAAGAAACTGACAATAAAAATGCTAACTCGTGAGTTATCTTGGAGGGTTTGAATATCTGGACTCTGGAACGGGCTTTGTAGGAAAACGATTGCCGCAGTCCCCCGATCAGTTGGAATGCAGCGTGCCTGGCTGTCAGACAGCAGAGATCGATCGTCCTCGTCATTTTACAGCTGTTGATGTGTGTTTCGGTGTGTGTGGAGAACGTGTACGACCAGAGTCTCAGAAGCAGACAAATAAAATTGTCTTTCTACCTCCCAGCAGTCGCGACTGGTGTTCAGAGGCTCACATTTAGTGCTATTCAGATTCCATTGTTTGCCTTCTGAGAATAAATTCTAATGTAATGGAACAATATGTCTGTCGAACACTTTGTTATTAAGGAACTCGCCATAAGCAGTATGTAGTCTTCATTGTACCGGGGTGATTGGAATAAACTGTGACTATTAAATGACTTTACCACCTTTTCCATGTAAACACAATATATCCGTATTGGAACCACCAGCCTTTGTTTTTAACTTTAGACTAGTGAGGAAATCAGCAGCTTAGGCACACAATTGAGTGTAATCATCATTGCTGCCACCGGAGGGTGCCTCATAATTATGCCCTCCTCTGATGAGCAGGCTGTTACAGTGTTCATTGTTCCTTAATTGCCCCATTATGATTAAAATTTGGGTAAATATATTTTTGCTGTAGTTAGTTTTGATGACTTGATTTAAAAAAAAGAACTTACTTTTACATGTGGTGATTGAGTTCTTTAGAGGCAGGACAATTTACTGCATTATAATAGATTTTAATGACCTATTATTCCTCACACAAGTTTTCTTTGCTAGTGTTAATGGTAATGGTGTACATGGAAAAGCCATAAGCATTTATTAAAAAATGGAGCATGTTCAGGGGTAAGAATTGCAGTTATGTGCAAGGAATTATTCATAATAAGTAATACATTCTCTCTGGATTTCAGGAGAAGGCTTCGGGCCCTAACATGAAATGGCAATGGGTTAATTGTAATAAGTAGGGGTGTCCCGATCCGATATTGACATCGGATATCGCTCTGATATCAACAAAAAAAAGATCGGATTATATCGGCCTGCATTTAAAATCTCCTATATAAGAACTCCGATACAAGCGGTCCATTCCAGACTCTGCACCAGCACTTCCTGTACAATATTCTTATGTTTAAGCTTAAAATGTACATAAGCCATTGGTTAATAATAAATGGCTCAGTTTTTCTTATAGCTAGTTTTGCTGGCCTATTGTTCTCTGTTTGAGTAATATCACTTGATCAAGCCTTTTCAAACATTCCACACTACAAAATAAGTCATAAAAGTATGTATGATTCATGCTGGTATTGTATCGGATTGGTATCGGCCGATACTCAAGGCTGCAATATCGGTATTGGAAGTGAAAAAGTTGTACTGTGCAGTTGTAAAAGGTGAAGACTTCAAAAACACATCTGGGTGCCTGGGTCTAATTGAATAAATGCACTAAAAGATGCATTGTAGGAAATATAAATATATATATATTACAGCATTATTATACACACACAAAAAAAACAATTTCCAAAAGGAAATGTAAATAAACTGCACACATTCCTGATGAGTGATCTTGTTTGAAAAGGCGTTAATAGATAATAAATTAGATCACAGGTTCTCTCGTGATTTGATCAATAGAAGCGGGGGTGTGCGTGCGCGCCCCCGCCGCTCCCGCCGCGCCACCGCGCCGCCGCCGCCGCCGCGCCGCTCCGTGCCGCGTCGCGTCTGCTTCAGAGTGGAGACGCCGCCGCCGCGCCGCCGCCGCCGCCGCCGCTCCAGACAGCGGCCCTTAATGCCTGGGATGAGCGCGGGACGGCGGTGTTCGAGCAAGAGCCTGGCCGGGGCCACGTAGCGGGAGGAGGGGGGGCTGAGGACGGACGGAGGGACGCTGCCATCTCGGCTCGCTCGCATCGAACAATCTCCCGCAATTTTTTTTTTTTCTCTTTTTCTTTTCTCTCTTTTTTTCGGTGTGTGTGTGTGTGTGTGTGTGCACAACAACACCCGGTGCGGACCTCAATCTGTGCAACTCTGATTGAGGAGGAGGAGGAGGCGGCGGAGCTGGAGGTCGCTGTGGACGGAGGTAAGACCGCCGGGGCGAGCTATTCGAACCCCGGGTTGTCGTGCGCCTCCCGCGGCACCGGCGGCCGCGGAGCCCCCGGTTGGGAAGCTGCACCGGAGCTCCGCTAAGCGCTGACTTTGTGACACCGTCGACTTGAGTGTCAGCGGCGCAGCC
>CAESWR010000868.1:412555-423146 GCA_903171835.1 Mullus surmuletus
GTTGAACGCTGTCCAAACTGAAAACGGTCGCCCCTCCAGGAGGTTTGACCTCTTGATATAAGAGGGAGGGGAGGCAACCGTGTTAAGAGTCTAATTAGCGGCGATATTGAGAGCTCCGTCACCACCACATCAAAGACCTGTGCTATTTCACTACGAGCGAAACTCCGAAATGACTCATCACTGATGAAGATTGGCGAGTAGAGGGATTTTTTCGACTCGATATGGGTTATATAACTGCGCTCCTTGTGTGCCTATGTTGCGCACACGTTGTTCTTGATGGTTACAAATGTCGCGAGGGTCAAAGCGAACACGCGTGACCGACGATGTTTCTCGTGCATTCTGTATTCCTCTTGTCATCAGAGGCGGGATAATCTGCCAGGCTTTGTGTCAGAGACTGCCATGTGAGTCGGGCTGCTCTGTCGGTGCCAAGCTCACCCTTCCCTTGTGGTCTTAATGCTCTCGGAGCAGCTGTCCAATTCTTAGAAAGGATCAGCGTGCGCAGGGCAAACGTGTGTCTCTGTTTTTCTTTTTCTTCTTCTTCAATATGTCAAATTCGACATTCACCGCGGGGCTGCGCCGTGTTCAATCTGTCATCCTGCGAGACTATAGAGCAACCTGAGATGTGCCGGGAAGAGTTAATCTGAAACACACACGCGAGATTCCTGTTGAGAGATGGATGATCAGAAGCACGAGGAGACAGCAGCAACAATAAGCAAACTTTTTTTTCTTTTAAAATCAGTAGGGTATTGTTGCTGCCTTTGCCACTGGCACTCCCTTCTTATTTAAAAAAAAAGAAAAAAGAAAAAATGTAACGGCTGGAACAAACCGACACTTGAGATTTTTTTTTTTTCTACTGTTTTTCATTTACTCAGGGAAGTTTCACAAAGAGGAAGTTTTTTCGCACCAGATGCACACCTGCAAGCTGCTCTTGTAGTATTCAGGGTCCCACAGCTCCAATGTTATTTGCCCCACACACGCACACACACGCCACTAAATAGATTTTTATCCAGCCAGTCCCGGGATTGAACCTTCCGGTCACATGCCCAAATCTCTGCCCTTCTAGGCCACCAACACATGTTACCGATCTCAACTGTTGACAAAGAGGGATTCAGGCTAATTAGCCGGAAAACAGAGCGGAGATGCGACTTACACTAAACCTTTTACAGTGCACGTATAAAAAAAATAAGATATTTTGAAGCACCTTGACGTAAGGGATCTGATTTCGACAGATTATGTCAATTGGGTGGGTGGGGGGATTTCCTTGCACGCTTTTTCAACATCAAGAGTCTGCCTGCACCCGTTCTCTTTTCACCTTGTGGCGTGCCGCTCATTCTAAGAAATAAAGCGTTAGATGTTTGCAAAGAAACATTGGAGATTGTTTGCCGTCTCTATGACAGGAAATGTTTTTTGTTTGTTTCTGTGGGAGGTTTGTCGAGCGCAACAAAAACCCGCCCTGATGCATTACACATTATGGCAAATAGGGTGGGAGGTTTTTTGAGGTCGCCCAGCTGTCTGGCAGGACGGCCGAGCGCGGATGAAGGTCAGGAGCGCGCCAACGCCAAGAAAAGCAAAGAAAGATTTTTGACATTTTTCTTTACCACCTTCTTGTCTTTTTTAAATGCAACAATATCAACTTGGGCACCAAACTGTGCGGCGCTGCCTGGGCTTCATTGAAGAGATGAAATTCAGTTTCCTGTGGTTGTATTTGCAATACACGCTTCTGAGCTGCGGTTACTCGGTGCACTTAGTGGGAGGGGTGTGCAGGACGCTGTGTGTTGTTCAAAACTGAAGACAATCCCGTATATAATCAAAGTACGTCGGCAACGTCGTCTCTGTTGGTAGGTTTTAAAGTGGCTCCTTTCTTGTGTATTGTCAGATTTTACTGTATCGGAGGAGTATTTTAAAGATGCTTTTGTTTAAAAGCTAATGTCAAAGATTGAAGATTTACAGCAATTGCGTCTTTGTTCTGGTCCTCCGCTAAAGCTCTGAGAAAAATGTTTTCTAACATCTAATGTGAACTTTCAGTACAGTCATTACAGTCTGACAGGTGCGTCACGTTGTGTCACGTTTGAATTGTGGTCCGCGGAACATTTTCAATACTGATGTCCCCCCCCTTTTTTTTTTCTTTTTTGCAATTCAATCCAAACACACTCATTTGTGAAGGCTGTGGTTGACACTCCTTCACACAACACCGAAACGTTTGCGGGCAGATATGACTCGACTGACATGGCAGAAGTTTCGTTTCAGCGGCAGCGGAAGAGAGCGCCTTTCTCATCTCACCCGTGTCTCTTCTCCACCCGCAGGTAATGCTCTGTGATCGGCTCCTCGGGCGAGATCCGGAGCTCCGTATGGCAGTTCCACGTGCAGCGTTGGGGTCGGCTCTTCCTGCTCAGCGGGGCCGCGACCTTCGCAGAAGCTGAGCACCTGCACGTCTAGCGGCTGAAGTGGAGTTCACCCTCAGATGCTCGGCGTCTTTTTATTTGTTCCGGCTTGTTTTTAATTGCACGGAACCTCAGCCCGGAGCGGATTGTATGTCTTTCCAACCTTGTTTCCTCCCTTGGACAGCATGGACGCGCTCTTTGAGTCGGGTTGACTCTCTCTCACCTCATCCCCAGAAGGAGGGCGGGGGATCGGCGCGGCGGCCCCTGCCCGTCCTCGTAGCAAGTCAACTCAGGCTCGCTAGCCCTTCAAAGCTCGCAAGCAGCGCCCCCACCCCTCCGCCCCCCTCTGGATGAAATCCTGCCAGAGCCTCAAGGAAGAGGTTTCCGTCCCCAGCCTCGGCGGGATGTCACAAGAGGACGGACGCAGGGCGCAGGTGTCCCAGTCCTACTTCCACCCCCCCAACCCAGACCTGGACCTGACTGGCAAACTGTTCAAGAGGGAGGTCGGCGGCAAGCCCTATTCGGTGTTGGTTGACAACAAAATGGCGTCCAAGACGTCGATGGGAGACCTGAGCGTCGGGCAGCTGCCCACTCAGCACGCCATGCCGCCGCCGCAGCATCAGCAGTTTTTCCGCGAGGGAGGGGCGGGGCAGGAGGTCGCCACGCAGGGCCCCCAGGCAGGCAACGAGGGCACCTCTGAGGACACGGACGACACAGAGGATGAGGAGGGCGAGGAGGAGGAGGGAGAGGAAGGGGGCTTCAAACGCGAGCAGATCATAGTGGAGGTGAACCTCAACAATCAGACCCTCCACGTATCCAAGGGCGACAACAAAACTGGAACGCCGGCGGACGACTTGGAGAGAGCTGGCAGTGAGGAGGAAGAGGAGGAGGATGAAGAAGAAGAGGAGGAGGAGGAAGACGAGGAGGAGGAAGAGGGAGAGGAGAGCCCCGATGACGAGGAGGAGGAGGATGACGAGGAGGAGGACGAGACGGAGAGTCGAAGGACGAGGTCAAAGAAGGCGCGTCGGGGCGCCGGCAGTGTGGCGGCGCCCAGCCAGCCGCGCCGCAAGAGCCTCCGCACGGCCCTGGGCACCGCCACTGCCGGCATGACCACCAGGGGGCGGCGGAAGCGCATGGAGCCCCCCAAGACTAAGCGCAGGTCCGCTCGCTCTGCGCCATCGTCGACCGGCGGCGCCGCGGTGCCGGGCGCGAAGACGGAGGTGGAGGAGAAGGAGATGCTGGCGTGCGAGAAGTGCCCGCGCGTGTTCAACACACGCTGGTACCTGGAGAAGCACATGAACGTCACACACAGACGCATGCAGATCTGCGACAAGTGCGGCAAGAAGTTTGTCCTGGAGAGTGAGCTGGCCTTACACCAGCAGACCGACTGCGAGAAAAACATCCAGGTAAATCACGCTCTCACCTTCAGATGCTTTTATTTCAGCATATTTCATGCATCTCACATTGCTGGCTAAGGGGGGCAAAAAAAGAGCACAACTTGGTTTCGTTTTTCAAAAGTACAATCGGTGCACCTTATAAACAACCTGAGTGCTTTTTAGGGATGTCTCGATATCAGATATCGCTACGATATCGGCGAACAAAAGGCCATTGGATTCTATCGGCCTACATCTAGAATCTCAGATATCAGGCATTGAGGTTATTCTAATCTATTCGAGTTATTCGAGTCTTCTAATGTATTTTTTATTCATTTCATGCAGAATATTCTCATGTTTTAAGGTTCAAATGTATGTAAGCCAATAACTTTATTCTAACGTCCCATACTACAAAACAAGTAATAAACGCATGTATGACTCGTGTTCTGATATCGGATCGATATCAGTATTGGCCAATACTCAAGGCTTCAATATTGATATTGTATCGGAAGTGAAAAAGTTGTATCTGGACACCCCTAGTGCTTTTATTTTGAAGACAGGAAGTAGGAGATTTCCGAGGTGCAGGATTGGTTAAGCTCTTCTGGTGATTTTTAAAAAGCAATGGTGCAACAAAGATAAGTCAATAAACACTAAACGAACCGATAGCAGCAGCGGGATGACGAACAAAACGGCATAAAAATGGGTAAGAGAATCAGAATGAAATTTCTGCTGTTTGCTTCTCAAATCTCCAGTGAACAGACACTCGACTTGGCTAAAGCTGCGTGTTCGGGCGTATTCTTCTTTGCTTTGTGTTTACATACGACATTCAAAACCACAAACAAATGCCAGAAGAAACAAATGCATACTAAAAAGGCCAAAACGTATCAATACAGTAAACTGCGCCCGTAATGAATCCTGCTTTGACGTGCTTGTGGTAAATAAATGACATTAATTGCTGGTGCTGCGTCTCAGCTCGCACGACAAGCCGACGCTTTGCGACTGCCAGAAGTAATTTGATGCCAGTGTAAAGCAACCTGAACTGCAAGAAACTCTTAGATGTTTCGGTCGGTTGAGTTGATGCGCTGAACCGCTCGGGGGGGGGGTTTGAAAGGAGGCGAGCTAAGACCACCACCACGTTTCGCGTGAAGTCGACTCGGCCCGTTTCATCCTCCAGTTGTTGCTTTTGCGTCTTTGCAGAAGTACTGAAAACAACCTATGAACTCATGAATAAGTCATTCAATTAATAATGCTTCATGTTTTCAACTCGTGAATTATGGGTAATGCAGCTTCAATGTTTATGATTAATAAAAAAGAGGAAAAAGGACTCTCTGGAAAATGAAGCGTGTCGAGAGTGAACTCTGTCACACACGGTTATAAATGACTTCTCATCAGTGGATCCTGTTAAACTAACGAGGTAAATTCAACATTATTAAGATGCAGGAGTCACATGGAGGCTCTCAAACTCTGTGACACCGCGTCAAAAAGCAGGATTACTAATAGGATTTTCCAGTCAAGAATAACAGTGAGTGGCGTCTGTAACACTCTGCCTCCAATTAGGAGATCAGATGATCCAAAACAAGAACCATACAAATCAATATTCCGTCTCTTTCGTCTTGAAGTTCTCTTTTCTTTTGTGCTCTGCTGCAAAGATCTGATTCCTATGGACCTCGACCTCTCCTCTTCCCCATATGTGTTTCCATTGCCAAGTTTTAAAATATCACATATCATGTGTATTTTGAGCTCCAGCGCCCTCGTCAGCACATTATTGGTTGTGTCTGATAATTGATTTAGCTGCTGTTTCTAATTCAAACATGCAAGCTGTGTCTGTGCGCATGTCTCGTGCTATTTATTTAAAAACATCATCAATCAAAACGATGTAGAAATATAGTCATCAGAAGCTTATCCATCATCATGTCAACAAATTCACGGATTTCTAGATTAACTCCCAGACCTCACAGCTGGTTGGTTTGTCCAGGAATCCCACTAAGAATTGAATCGTATAAAGACAAATTGGACAAGTAAAGTCATTAGCAGGGTAATTTTATGAGCTAGAATAGCTCGTCTGCCTCAATCTGCCTCAAACGGGAATCTTTCCAAACGACTTTCCAGTATTGACGCCACTGGCGGCTCTGAAGCAGGCAGAGCTCCGAGGCTGAGAGGGAATCCAGCTGTTTCCCCACTGAATCACCAGCTTCTGCTTTATGGAACTTGAGAAGAGAGACACTGTTAACAAACAAAGGGGGGGGGGGCAGGAGGGGGGGATGGGGGCGGGTGCTCACATGATGGCTGGACGAGCTCATGCATCCCTAAAGGGACGCCGAAGATGCAGACGGCTCTTTGATCTGCAGAGTTAGACACTTAGCTGTTTTTTTTGTGTTTTTTTCCATTTCGGCCTTTTGTATGAAATGGGGTTGATTTTTGGTGGGTGTCGGCGTGATGCTGTGGCGACGCCTCCCTGCTTCGTGCCCTGCGGCTGGCGAGATAACGGCCACAGAGAGGAGTGTGATTTTTCTAATGAGGCGTGCAGCCAAAGACAGACGCCTGGAACAGCAGCACAAATGTGTGGAAATGGTTGCAGCACAAATGCACTCAGGCAAACAAATCTCAGTAGTCATCCACACAGACCTTTTTAATATACTGCTGTCAATTTGATAGTTTACCCTTTTTTTGTTTCTTTAATTCCCCTGCAAAACACTTGGCTCTTGCTAGTTTCTCATTAGAAATGTGGTGCAGTAGGGTTTCCTCACCAGCAGAGGGAGCTCTAGTACAAAGAATTACAGTGAACCAGACATCTCACCACTTTTAATGGAAATTTTGATTTATTTTATTTTTTAAACATATTATTCTCAATTTCATGTTTGTTCTTCAGTGCGTCTCCTGCAACAAGTCCTTCAAGAAGCTTTGGTCGCTGCACGAGCACATCAAGATCGTGCACGGCTACGCTGAGAAGAAGTTCTCGTGTGAGATCTGCGAGAAGAAGTTCTACACCATGGCTCACGTCCGCAAGCACATGGTCGGTAAGTGGTAACGGTCTCTCACTTCCTGTTGCGCTACGTCCCCGTGGCCACCAGAGGGCTCTTGACTCCACCGGGTCCCGTGTGATCAGCATTTGGCGTGCCTCCCATTTTGAACAAAAATGTCACATTGTCTTTCTTCTCCTCCTCCCTGTCAGCTCACACCAAGGACATGCCGTTCACCTGTGAGACATGTGGGAAATCGTTCAAGCGCAGCATGTCTTTAAAAGTTCACTCACTCCAGCATTCCGGAGAGAAGCCCTTCCGTTGTGAGGTAAGGCCCCCCCCCATTGAAAGTAATCTGATTACACCACTCCATTAAGATCCTTTGCATTTTTCACATCAGAAAAAAAGGTTTACATTTCAAAACGTGATCGTTCAGATGCCAGAGCCAATGTTGCAGACTTGATTCTGCAGAACTTGCTGAACATGTCAGCTTTGGAACAGCGTTTAAAGCTGTCACTGTTGTAGACCGGCGGCCCACCAGACCATAGGACCTGAAAGTAACTGTCAATCAATCACCGTCAGATGAGTAAAGAGGAAAAGTCATTAGTGACCTTCTATTTCTGCTTTCAGTCAAACTGTATAAATTCAGTTTTTTTCCCGGCAAATCCTTTGAAAATATTAACCTGTTACTTTTTAGAAAATTATTTGACCATGATTTATTAAATAAATGGATTACACAGATTGAGTCTGCAAGGAGTAACTGATTACAGCAGTTTGATTACTTTCCTACAGCCCTCCCATAACATTGCTTTCAGCCTTGGGAGTATTTCAGCATGTGAACAGGGTCTTCAGATCGGCATTTGTCAGAGTAGTGACCCCTGTAAAGCCTTTAGCCCCTCCCACATGTGTGGGGGGGCGGAGTTTTATAGTGGTACAGGAATGGATTCCAGTATCTGCCAATGCCCGGGAATTGGTACCCAAACTGGAATAGTTGGATGGCTGCATCCCTGGTCGAAACCACTAAATTTAAATGAGCTCTGGCTTTGTTGACATTTCCTCCCACTGCTCTGGGTACACATTCAGAGCCACTTTTTGAAATTTTAGCAATAGAAGATGTCTTGATGGCAAATGGCAACCTTGAACTTTTTTAAGAATGTCAAGCGCACTTTCAAAGCTCTCCATTTGTTTTTGTGAGCCCTCGGCGGCTTTTAACCCCCCCCCCCCAACACTCACACACTCACACACTCACACACTCACACACACACACACACACACACACACACACACACACACACCATCAGCCCATGCCATGAAGTCAGAGGTGTAAAGGTCAGTTCCATGACACAGAGGTCACCATGAGCTTCCAGAGCTGCTGACATGCTTTGGAAAAACAACCTTCACACATCTGTGTTCGAGCAAATTATTAAAGGGTGAATAATCCAGCTACTTGTTGTCACAAACACACACACACACACACACACACACACCTGGCCCTCTGTTATTTTCTTTGACTATTTGTCAGCATCCACGCGTTTGTTTTGCGTCTGCACAGCTCTGATGAATTTGTCCCTGTCTGCTACGGACGAGGCCTGCAGGTCGTTTTCAGCCATTAATTTGAGCAGGGAAGTGTCTGTGCAGTGTGGTTTGTTACCAGCCCAGAACATCCTGTTTGATTTCCCCCCCCCCCTTTTTTTATTTGTAGCCGGTTTCTCAGAGGCAGGGGGTGTGGCGAGGGGGGGGTTGCCATCCTGTATAATTGACATTCATTTTACTGTTATGTCATTAGTTGTACACAGCCAAACCATGTCAAATATTAGCAGACCCCCCACACACATGTACACACAGACATTTCAGGCACCTGGGCAATGTTGTAAATGCAGAATAAACATGAAAGACGGGCTGCTGTGGTCTCTCCTCAGGCCCAATTCAATGTAGCGACCACTTGAATAAACGCACACAGAGCGCTGGACGGGTGGAGCCCCTCTAATTAAATGTACAGAGTCGCCCCATGCTGTAACATGTGATTATACGCCTGTTACGGACTATTAGTGTATAGCTTCGTCTCCTCTCTGAGGTCTTGTAGCATGAAAAAGAAACTGCTGGATGTTTTTGGGGGGGTCTGCACACGGCTCCAGTGATGTTTATTTAGTCAGGTGGTGTGAGAAATATCTCCCGTGTGGAGGAGCCCAAACCAAGAGAGCCTCGTAAGGCAAACGCAAAGAGACGATGAATGAGGAACACGAGGCCCGAAGCGTCGAGCGGGCGAGCGGCAGGTTAAGTGACTGTTGGCACAATTAGATTTGTAGGATTTAATACACTGATAGTCATCTCTGAACCTCTCATCATGGTTCATATCTCCAGGGTTCGCGAGGGTGCTTGAAGATTTTTGGATGAAAAGAACACTGATTTATATTGACTCTTGACAGGTTGGATGCTGAGCCAAAGGGCATAAAACTGTTCTGTAGCTTCTGAACCCTTTGCTGTGTTTGTAAAAAGTAGGAAAAAGAAGTATTCCGCTAAAATGTAATTAACCTCATTGACAAGGTGCTTGAAATCCCTTAAAAGTGCTTGAATTTGTCCCTGTAAGTGATTTGAAACATGAATGTTCGTGGTACATGTTTTTTTAAAGCGATTTTTAGCCTGAGAATGAGGTAGAATTTCTCCACCTCACTTTGAAATGTTGAACATGAGCAGCCCGTCTTCAGTCCCAGTGTTTCCGGAATTGGCAGAGCTGTGTCTGTGGCGTCCAAAATAACTTTGTAGCGTCTCATTGAGCTTGTTTATTTGGCCTCATCGCTGGCACCCATAAATACATTAAACCCGAGCAGCATATAATCAGATATAAAAGTCAGTTGTAGTGCGTGGCCATGTAACCTTCACGGTGCACCAAACACAATGAATTGCTTGTTTTGTTTTTTTCCAGCAGACTGAGCAGGTTTTTGCCAAAGCGAACTGCTGGCTGACGTTGTAGCGCATGTTAAACCATACATCCCTTCACTGGGGCGTGTTGGTTTTTTTCAATACCTTTTTTTATGCCGTAGTAACTCTGTGTGTTATCTAAAATGCCTGTGATGTTGTTGTCTCCCCGGCAGAACTGTGACGAGCGGTTCCAGTACAAGTACCAGCTGCGCTCGCACATGAGCATTCACATCGGACACAAGCAGTTCATGTGCCAGTGGTGCGGCAAGGACTTCAACATGAAGCAGTATTTCGACGAGCACATGAAAACACACACAGGTGAGAGAAACATTCTCCCAGGCTGCTCTTCAAATAGAGAAATCCTTAAAATACTTTGGATCAGAGGTTTTGTTTTGGGGTTTTTACAGCATCTTGTCAGACTGATGCTCTGAAATGTTGTCATATTTTGAGAAACCTGCCAAAAAAAGCTCCTGCTCGCCCTTATAAGAAGAGGGATAGAGGGAAAAAAAAAAAAAGAAAGCGTTCCAGCCGAGGGGGAACATTACAGCGGCAGGCGACTTCGCCCAGTTCTGGTAATGAGAGGAGACGTGGAGCATCAAAGCGCCTCGCGCACACGGCGGTTTATAATGACACCCCCGACACATGCTGTATTCCACCCCTGTGATTCCGCGACTCCCGCTGCATCGCTATTTTCCGAGGCCAAACTTAGCGAGCTCTCATCCCGTGTGCTTCTCTCCCTCTCGTACTGCGTCGTGGGTGGACGCCCGGTTCCCTCCGTCGGCCGAGGCGGTTATATTTGTGATGTGTAATTACGCCGCCCTGCCCTCTCCCCGCCCGCCCAGCAGACCGGGGACACACCCTGTAATACGCGGCACTCGCGTTAAACACCCGAGTTCTCGCTGGCTGCACGCGGATCTCTTCTTTAAAAATTTTTGGGGGGTTTTTCATGATTCTTTTC
>CAESWR010000868.1:440863-450956 GCA_903171835.1 Mullus surmuletus
GTGTGTGTGTGTGTGTGTGTGTGTGTGTGTGTGTGTGTGTGTGTGTGTGTGTCTGTGTGTCTGTGTGTGTGTAAGAGTGATGAGGGCCCGAACCTCTCCTTCATGTTTATGAATTCACGCCATTTGCATCCCACACAGCCATTCGCGTAATGTTTGTTTTCATGTCTCGCCCTTTAATGACGGCAGTGAAGTTGTTTACTGTGCAGAGTTTTTATGGCTCTCCTTCTCCCGCAGCACCTACTCCACCGACGAGAACCTGGTGGTGTCGCCTCTCCTGGGGAACGTTTGCTTCGCCAGCTCTCAGTACAGCATCTGCTTCACGCTCGGCTCCTTTGCAAAGATCTACACCGACACATACGGTGAGGCAGCTGTTCAGAACGCGAAAAACACACCAACTCATCCTCCTCTACTCTTACCTGATGCAGAACTTTCTCCATGTTTGCAGGTGACATTAATTACAACGAGTTTGCCAAGAGACTGTGGGGAGACATTTATTTCAACCCCAAAACGTGAGTGGTGTGGATTTTGGCAAGCTGCCAGTTCTTCCCCATACATGTTCTCATCTTTGTTTTTTGTGATTGGTTTAGACGCAAATTCACGAAGAAAGCTCCAAGCAGCAACTCTCAGCGCAGCTTTGTGGAGTTCGTCCTGGAGCCCCTTTACAAGATCCTCTCACAGGTATGTGAAGTCTGAAGAGGAAAACTGCAAGTACCTTTGTGGTGTTGTAAACAAAAGACCTGTGTGTGTGTGTGTGTGTGTGTGTGTGTGTGTGTGTGTAGGTGGTGGGCGATGTGGACACGTCCCTGCCCCGAGTCCTGGATGAGCTGGGGATCCACCTGACCAAAGAGGAGCTGAAGCTGAACATCAGACCCCTGCTGAGGCTGGTCTGCAACCGCTTCTTTGGAGAGTTCACCGGTGCGTCTGACTTAAAAAATTAATACTTGACAGTTAGTGCCCATGTATTTTTTTATCTGAAGCGCATCACAGTGTCTGTATCTCTTCGCCTTCCGTCACTGTAAATGTGGTAAAAGCCTCCGTCTTCTCTCTGCAGGCTTCGTGGACATGTGCGTGCAACACATCTCCTCGCCACAAGAGGGCGCCAAGAACAAAATAGAGCACACCTACGCCGGTGGTCTGGACTCGGACCTGGGAGAGGCCATGGCAGAGTGCGACCCTGAAGTGAGTTACTTATTTAGGTCACCATGAAAAACTGTTGAGGAAAAAAATACTAAAAAATGAGTGAATTCCCATCTGTGAGTGAAATAAATTTTAGATTTTAATCCACCCGAGTGGGTCATAAGACAAACGGCTCACAAAAACGTTCTCTCTCAGTCCACTGTGTGTAATGCTTTGTCCCTGTGTCTCTCGTCCTCAGGGTCCTCTAATGTGCCACACCACAAAGATGTACAGCACCGAGGACGGGGTCCAGTTCCACGCGTTTGGCCGAGTGCTGAGCGGGACCATCCAGGCAGGTCAGCCGGTCAAAGTGCTGGGAGAGAACTACACGCTGGAGGATGAGGAGGACTCGCAGGTGTGCACTGTTGGTCGGCTGTGGATCTCCGTGGCCAGGTACGTTACCACGGCGTGTGGGAAAAAATCTGTTCATTTGATATTAAGGGTGTCCAATATTGATATTGGATGTTGGTCCAATATTAGCAACAAAAAAAACAAGCATCAGATTATATCGACTTGCATCTAAAATCTCCGATATAAGCATATTTTTGTTTTTATTGGATTTATTGAGGTTATTTTTCAGGGTCTTCTAATTTATTTTTTATTTATTTTATTCAATTGTAGAATATTCTTATGTTTAAGGTTAAAATGTATGTAAGTCATTGGTTAATAACAAATGGCTCTGTTTTCCTCATAGCTACTGTTGCTGACTTTTGTTCTCTGTTTGAGTAATATCACATGATCAAGCCTTTTCTAACATTCCACACTACAAAAAAAACAATAAAGATTCGTGCTGATATCGGAACAATATCGTAATCGTCCAACACTCAAGGCTGCAATATCTGTATCCTATCGGAAGAAAAAATCATCACACCCCAATTTGAAATCATCCTTCTATTCTTAAGATACCAAATTGAGGTGAACCGAGTGCCGGCCGGAAACTGGGTCCTCATCGAGGGGTGCGACCAGCCCATCGTGAAGACGGCCACCATCACGGAGCCCCGAGGCAACGAGGAGGCTCAGATCTTCCGGCCGTTGAAGTTCAACACGGCGTCGGTCATCAAGATCGCCGTGGAGCCCGTCAACCCCTCAGAGCTGCCAAAGATGCTGGACGGGCTGAGGAAGGTCAACAAGAGCTACCCCTCCCTCACCACCAAGGTGCGCTCACTACACTGCTGGAGGAGGGGTTTGGGTGTGAGCTGCTCACAACAGGCTTGACCGTGTGTGTGTGTGTTTGTGTGTGTGTGTTCCAGGTGGAGGAGTCGGGCGAGCACGTTATCTTGGGCACAGGCGAGCTCTACCTGGACTGCGTCATGCACGACCTGCGCAAGATGTACTCCGAGATCGACATCAAAGTAATCCTCTCACTGCTGCTTCCATCGCGTGCTAGCATGGGGGACCCTCAGGGGAAATTTAGATTGATTTGTTTTCTTTGAGATGTTCCTACTTTTAGTTTTTGGCAAGGATTTGGGTAGAGGAGCTCAGAAATATGTTTTTGTCATATAAAGGGAGTCGCTTTCTCACTGATTTTCAGATCAGATTTTTGCCTATTTACACATTTTCTCGGGACAAAGGAATCAAATTTACGATAATTTTTTTTTAATTTATTGACGGTGTTGAAGCCAAACCAGATTGCTTCTGTTAAAATCGATGTGAATTATGATAACATCAACTCTCATAATAAAACCTACACTTTCATGGCTCTTTGTAACAAAAATAGAATACATGTAATTATTCTGATGTGTTTGCATTGATTCTCCTCCGCAGGTTGCTGATCCAGTCGTGACTTTCTGCGAAACCGTCGTGGAAACGTCGTCTCTCAAGTGTTTTGCTGAGACGCCAAACAAAAAGTGAGTACTTTTCACCACAGTAACCTGAGTGTGATGGAGACAAACATTGATCTTTGTGTCATGTCCTCATAATGTCGTCCTCATCATTGACTTCAGTGTGTCCGATTTGGCGTAGAGTCAGTTGCCGCCTCTGGCAGCCCTCAATGTGTGATTGACGGCTGTGTGATGTGATTGACAGGAATAAGATCACCATGATTGCGGAGCCTCTGGAGAAAGGACTGGCCGAGGACATCGAGAACGAAGTGGTGCAGATCACATGGAACAGGTAGGCTGGAAGGAGGGCACACGCACGCATGCACACACACACACACACACACACACACACACAAAGCGATAAGTGCCTCCGTAATAGATTAAAATGGGCAATTAAGCTTTTATATAATCTACCTTTCCTGCCAGAAATCTCTGTAGACATTTGGGCCCGATAATAGCTCTTGCCCTATTAATTTTGTCGTATTTTGTGGCCATTCTGACTAATCTTTCATTCCCATTTATCGCTCAGCTAGCAGGGATAAATGAACAGCCACGTAAGAGTGATGATTGGCTCTTTAATTAAACGCTTTGATTGAAAAACTCACAGGAGCTTGAAACGCCCCAAGCCGAGAATATCGAGTCAAATTATTGGATTTGTGGGTAATATTCCCCCTTAAATTCAAAGGGGCTTTGCTTAAACTTGTAACAGTCAGACCTCAAAAAGTGTCTTTGATGTACCTACGACCAATTTTGATTTTCAATTTTGGACGATGACAATAATAGCGGGATTTTTCCAGGTGAGTGTGACTCATTAAAAACTGTCAGAACTTGATAATAAGCTGAAGGTTGGGCTTTGACACCCCCCCCACCTCGTGCTGATTGACCCCATGGTGCGAATTCTGCAATTTTTTCCCTCACAAAAAAAACTGGCACTTTGACGCATGCAGTCTGTGCAGCCTTTGTCACCCAACTTTGTGATTTATTCAGCGCAAGGTGTGCAGATTTCCGGATATAACTGCAGCACTTATAACAGAATATAATGTATATAAATGAAAAGCCATACCTCAGGTTGAAAATTAAGGTTATGCGGAACATTTCCTGCTGAATATTTCATTAGCGAGTAAAGGGTGGTGTATTGTGACGGACGCACGTACGTTAAAAACCCCCCGGGTGGCGTATTGATCAGCTCACTCACGGTAATTGAGTAATGCACTAAAAGCATGCATGAATTTTCCCGTCCTTGTGACTCCCAAGAGCACGCAGGAGTGTGTGTTTCTCTGTGTGTGTGTGTGTGTGTTGTGCGGGAGGAGCGGCTTCCTGTCAAAGGCGAGGGCCGGCCCGGGCCGCGGTGCCAGAAGAGCGGCGCACTTCGCACGCCATTAAGCCGAACGTTCCTCCATTAACCGCCGCCGCCTCCCGCCACTCCATCTTCTTAATTGTCGCCCTGCTCACCCAGTCGCTGTCCCGTTTTCCTCACACCAGGAAGAAGCTGGGAGAGTTTTTCCAGACCAAGTACGACTGGGATCTGCTGGCTGCCAGGTCCATCTGGGCCTTCGGACCCGACACGACGGGCCCCAACATTCTCGTAGACGACACGCTGCCGTCTGAGGTGAGGCTTCGTGTCACAAAGAGGAGTTTCCCTTTTGCCAGCTGAGCTTATAAATGTTTCATCAAACAATCAGTTACGCTCACTTGAGTGTTTATAAACAGTCAAAGCAGTCGAGTGAGTCTGAGCTGAACGGCATGTGTTTTATGTGGCTGACGTCCAGCAGCAAGTCACGATCCTCAGGAGGGAGCGGCTCTCGCTGAGGAAACAGCTAGAAAATTTCAGATCATATTTTAAAAACCCTGCGCTGAATATTTAATTTGCTCGTCGTTATCATTGCTTGTCGCTACAAATCTGTCTGCCAGCAGCTCCGGGCTGCGGAGGACAAGACGGCCTGTTTTTCTTTTTTTTTTTTCTAATCCAAGTTCAATGTGAACCAGAGGCAGGAATCAACAGCTGCTGGTCAAAGATTTCAAGTGCCTCGTAAATCTGATTACTGCCATTGTATTATTTGGAAGGGTTTTTTTAAATTATTTTTTTCTGTCTTCAAATGCATTAAGTGGATTCCTTTTCTAACGAGCGTCTGTGTTTGTTGCCGTCAGGTGGACAAGGCGCTGCTGGGCTCGGTCAAAGACAGCATCGTGCAGGGCTTCCAGTGGGGCACCAGGGAGGGGCCTCTGTGCGACGAGCGTAAGATCATTCTCCTTCCCAACACAAAAAAGAAAACATTGATTTTTACTTTGTTCCGCGGTGGCGGCCGGTGCGGGTTTATCTCTTCTTCTGTGCCTCTGGGTAACGGCGCCTCTCTCTCCGCTGCCCCTCAGCCATCCGCAACGTGAAGTTCAAGATCCTGGATGCCGTCATCGCTCAGGAGCCGCTTCACAGAGGAGGGGGGCAGGTCATCCCCACCGCCAGGAGGGTGGTCTACTCTGCTTTTCTCATGGTGAGATCACCCCCCCACCCGCCCACCCCACCCTTTAATGTTCCATTACCTTGATTACACTTTTGGGAGTTCTGCTGATATGCGTTTTTTAATTGCGGTTTTGTTATTTCACCGTTTTGGCCTCCATCCCCCTCTATCATTTTTTCCCCATACATGCGTATGCAGGCTGATGTGTGTGTGTGATGTGTGTGTGTGTGTTGCAGGCCACGCCAAGGCTGATGGAGCCATATTACTTTGTGGAGGTCCAAGCTCCTGCTGATTGTGTGTCTGCTGTGTACACGGTGCTGGCCAGGAGGAGGTGGGTCTTTTTCTGCTGACGTCTGTGTTTTTGGTTTTTTGAACGCGATCACTTAGCTACTTCTGCTTTTGTCTTCTAACAGGGGTCACGTCACTCAAGATGCCCCCATCCCGGGGTCTCCCCTCTATACAATCAAGGCGTTCATCCCTGCAATCGATTCCTTCGGCTTTGAGACCGACCTGCGCACACACACGCAGGGGCAGGCCTTCGCTCTGTCCGTCTTCCACCACTGGCAGGTGAGGGCCAGCACACACACACACACACACACAATAGGGGTGTCCCGATCTGATATTGATATCAGATATTGGTCCAATACCAGCCAAAAAAAGTATTGTATTGTATTATATCGGCCCGCATCTAAAATCTCAGATATAAGCACTCTGATACAAGCAGTCCATTCCAGACTGTATTGACAATTGTAGAATATTCCCATGTTTAAGGTTAAAATGCATGTAAGCCATTGGTTAATAATAACTGGGTCAGTTTTCTCATCTCTAATATCACTTGATCAAGCCCTTTCTAACATTTCATACTACAAAATAAGTAATAAAAGTATGTATGACTCGTGCTGATATTGGATCGGATCAGTATGGGCCAATATCGATGTCGTACCAGAAGTGGAAAAGTTTTATCAGGACACTCCTACCAACACACACCTCTACTTCGCTGCTGGGTACGATCGCAGTGAAATCGCCCAGCATGCGAGCAGAGCAGCAAATATCCTCATCCAAAGCAAAAACGCTCTTGGGAAATTAGCACGCGGCTTAAAATCGTGACACATTTGCGTAAAAAGAAAAAAGAGGGATCAGCCGTAAGTGAGGGTAGAGACGCCGGCGCCTCTGCCAAGCTCTGTGCAACATTTCCAATCAGGTGAGTGGTAATTAAATGGATCATTTTTTTCCCCTGGATGTAATTATGGGAGTAGCTGAGGAGTGAGCCATCCCGCTTCCTAATTATCTCTGCTGAGAGCCGCTGCAGCACACACACACGCACACATCTGTGTAATTCCGCAAATCTGCAGAGAAAATTATTCATTTTCATCTTTGTTGTTGGTTGATAATAGCTCACGGTCATGGACCCCGACCACTTTACGTTAAATATCATCACATGACCTTGAGAAGCGCTTAAAGTTGAGGTAAAGTGAGATCCGCGATTTCACTGGAAGAATATAATTTTTTTTTTTTTACATATTTTTAGCATAGTTGCTGAAAGTGGGAGAAAAAATGTGTAACTATACAGCTTTTAGATTTGGAGTGTGAGGGCAAAACCGTTTCTGAGGACTGCAGTTTCTGAGTTTTTTTGGGTGGTACTAAAGAGGGGCCCGGATGACGGTGGTCCATTGACGGTGTTGGGCGGGTTTTGATTGTGGGCGTGGCTTCCGTTCATGCAGCGGACACTTCCAGAGGCCGGAGAGCTGCTTGATTTCTCATGATTTTTTTTTTTTATGTAACTGACTTGGAGCATAAATATATTTTTGCTTTACTTCAATTTAAGTAATTGAAGTTTGGTTTGCAGCAATAGGACAACGGAGCTACCAAAAAAAGAAGACTTTCCTCGCTAATGTTGAGCATCTGCCTTTTTTTTTTAAAAACCCAACAAGAATCCACTCGGACAGCACGCAAAGCTGTTAATCTAAATAAATATGGTCCGTCTTCTGTCACACGGCACCACAAATAAAGGCGCAGCGTGTGCGGCGGTGACCGACCCGGCGCTCCTGTCTGCCACTCCGGCTAAATCGCCTCTGATGCGGAGCGGAGCCGAGTGTCGAGTCATTAAGATTTAAGCGTAACGTGGCGGTCTGCGCGCCGGCCCGCCGTGCCTGACATGTGTTTGTGTCTGCACTCTGCGGCGCCGCGTCAGGGAAAATCAATGCCGCTTAGGAGACGTTAATACTTTACAGCAAAACTCTCCCAGCTGGAAAGGAGAGAAAAGGAGTCGATGTGCGTTTTGTGCCTTTTCTTTTTTTTCTTCTCTTCTTTTTTTTTTTTACGAGGCAGCCGAGATGACAGGAAACGAGGATGAGCGCGGCGTGAAAAGGTCGCCGGCTCCGACGGCAAACGCCGCAAACTCTGAGCCACGTGGGGCGGCGGCAGCGCCACGTGGGGCGGCGCCACCACGCCGTGAATATTTAACGTCTCATCCCTCCCAACTTATGTTTTGTCCCCCGAAGGTGAAAAACACAAGTGTCAGACAAGGAAGTGGACATAAATTATTTACACGCATGTTTGTCAAATCGCTCGGAAGGGAAGGAAGAGGGGGAGGCGGAAAAAAAGAGAGATACAGCAGCCGAGCGGTCCTTTGGGAGCGCATGATAAATGAAAACCACTTTAGATATTTGCGTGAGGCGACAGGCGCGGCCCGGGGCGAGATGTTTACAGGCTGTTTGAATGCCCCCACCCCCCACGCACACACACACTCCTGTCCACTCAGAGGAACGCCGGGTGGGAATTGTGGAGCAGGAAATCACATCAGCTTCTAAATAAACATTTTCAAGAGTAAAAATGATGAAGGGCATGAACTTCAATCTGATATTTGATTCATTTTCTCATCATAAATGAAATTATTGATGCACAGCTCTTCCACCAATCAGCTGATGCCGGCCGCTCCGTGTCCCGTCTGTGCCATTGGAAGGCTGTGATTTATTCTCGTGTCGTGCACGCTTGGGTCAACGAGAAAAAAAGCACTTTCCCCGGAAGACTCCCGCGGGATCCGGCAGCAATCACCTTGACCGCTCCTCCCCCGAGATGACGTGTTTACTGCCGGAAGGGCCCGATCATCATTCTTCTCAGGCCTCCGTTCTGCATTTGGAGCGCACATCGATTCAGTCGGCCTAAAAACGAGACCACAACAACGCCGCCGTCGCCAGCGCGAACCGCCAGCGCCTCCCTGGTCGGGCTGACCGCGTTCTGGCGAGCAAACGGCGCAGAGGCGGGTTATCGTTATTAGCAGCTTTTCGCCCATCTGTTGATTTGGCTTCGACCATCCCATTGATTCAGTTTCCCTCCCGTCTGCTGTCTTCCCCCGAGGCTGGGAAAAGTCTAAAGCAGGCTACACACATAAAGATGATCGGGCTGTTTTTGTCCCGACTCTCCCCCTTCCACCCAAGGACGGCAAACGCCTGATTAACTTGTGTCTTATAAGAGGATCCTGTAAGATGATCCTGTGGTCTGCGGTGTGCTAAGAGTGAATTTCCCCCCCCGATATGGTTCCAAAAAGGGTTGACAATCGTAAATATTAAACTTGGTCACTGACTGAAGAACAAGGCAGCAGGCGTGAATTAGTAAACATTTAGGCTTTACTGTTATTAGTTTTTTTTAATATACACTTATCAAACCAGTTGAGCCACTCTGAGATAACGAGATGTGTTTTATGTGGCTGACGTCAAGCAGCAAGTCCTGATCCTCAGGAATGAGCGGCTCTCGCTGAGAAACTACTGTGACATCCTACTGTACCACACACACACACACACACACACACACACACACACACACACACACACACACACACACACACACACACGTAGCCAACTTCTTTTATAACCATGACTCAAAGCAGTGCAGTCACTCTGAGATTGGGGGATGTGTAACAGGATGTTTGTTAGGAGTGTCCCTATACAACTTTTTCACTTCCGATACCATACCGATATTGCAGCCTTGAGTATTGTCCAATATCGATATTAATACAATATCAGCACGAATCATACATACTTTTATGACTTATTTTGTAGTATGGAATGTTAGAAAAGGCTTGATCAAGTGATATTACTCAAACAGAGAACAATAGTCAGCAACAGTAGCTATGAGGAAAACAGCCATCTATTATTAACCAATGACTTACAGACATTTTAACCTTAAACATAAGAATATTCTACATAGAAGTGCTGGAGCGAAGGCTGGAATGGACTGCTTGTATCGGAATGCTTATATTAGAGATTTTAGATGCAGACTGATATAATCCGATACTCATTTTTTGGGTGATATCGGACCGATATCAATATCGGAGCCGACCATGCACAGTACGATCAAAACTGTTTATTGTGTGGTGTCTAAGGATTTTCTAAAGCTTTACACATTTTTCATATGTGTGCTCCACTGAAGTCCGTCCTCTCTACCCCGCACATTTCTTATGTCTTTGGGCACGTCACATGACTGCGGGCGGAGGGGGCCACGCCGCGTGCTCCGTGTCAACGCCACGCACTTAGCCAATCATTTTAAAAGCCAGTGGATGCGTGACTTCTAACTTGAGCTGCCAACACGGCACTGACGCCGCGTTGGTCACACACGGTGACAGTGCTCACACGTTGCTGCTTT
>CAESWR010000868.1:495958-516043 GCA_903171835.1 Mullus surmuletus
GGGGGGGGTGGAGTGTGTGAGTAGTGAACAGGAAACAAAACACTCTCGAAACTGGAGTAACGAGAATCAATCAACTGATCTCATTCAAAGTCTTTTATTTTGAAATGCCCTGCTTGCTTTGTTTTCAGTAAGGACAACACTGATTATCAGTTGAAGAAGGTGCATTGTGGGTATTAACGTAGCTGGCCAGTAAGGTGCGGCATTAACCACACACAGAGGATGATGCAAAGTATGAGGAGAGGCTGCGACAAGCTTTCAACATGTCGGCTGCATGAGTCGATTTTAATCCATCATCCAGAACAGAACAAACACTGAGTAAAAAAAAGGGAGAGAAGAAAGAAAAATCTGCCGTTCTTCTCTTTTCTTACACTGAAAAAGAATGTTTTTTCGACATGTCAAAAGAAAAAGCCAATGTGGTGCTTCTCTAGAGCAATTCTCGTAGGAACAGTGCAGTGATTCCTTCTTTCCATAGCAGATCAGGCCTCTCGTGCGTGCGTGCGTGCGTGTGTGTGTGTGTGTGTGTGTGTGTGTGTGTCAGTCAGTGTCAGCAGTGTTCAAACCAACACACGATTATCTCAGATTAGTATGAAGCAGGTGGAAACAGCTTGTCTGACTCGGGCCAACCTTTAAAAATCAGCTCCACAAATCTTGCTAATTGGCAGCTTTAGACGTGAAAAACGTTCCTATTAAAATCAGCATATCAGTGATTGCAGACTAGTGTATGTTTTAACCACTAACAACTTGGTGTTTTGAGTCAAGCTTTTCTTTTTATGCAAGAATCATTTCTGCATCAACTTTAAGTGATGAACGGACACACAGCACGATCGACGCAGCTACTTAAAATGTTTGCCCGTGAATTATCGTGTTATTTGCGGCTGGCTGAGGTGGGGTCAAAGGGGTGTGACCTCCCGCCATATTTTCACACCACCACATTTTTTATTATTATTAGAACCTTTATTTAACCAGGTTTGTCCCATTGAAATTCAACAATCTCTTGGCCAAGACTGGCAGCTCATACAGTTAGAAGTTTTCAGTTTGGGCACATAATTACATTAAACATAGATATAAAAGATACAAATAACAATTAATCAGTTAAAGATACAAACATTTGCACTCAAGTAAAGCATTTGCATTCCTGAAGCCTGGATGTGGTGGGATTTATCATAGACTTTCATTCAGAGATATCAGATTTTGGAGTTTGAGCTCAAACCACAAAATGTAGTTGGAGCAGAAAACCTAAGAAACCTTCTTCCCCATTTCTGCTCTGACCTCAGGAGCAGTAAAATGTAAGAAGTCCTGAGAACAGAGAGTGATTAGAAGAGATGATAAATAAGTATATATAATAGTATATAGTATAAGTAATCATTTCAGGAATAGTCGTGTAAATCAGGACACACCAATGGCTGAGCCGCATATAAAGATGGCCGATTTACTTTGGTATATAAGACACGGTGATGAGTGAGAGCTCCACCGTTTGTGATAAACCTCAGAGCGCCATGACACACACCATCCAGCACGTGGAGGCATCGAGCAGGGGCTTCTTTTATCGCCATAATCAATAATTGGAAGAAAGGTCGCCTCCACCAGTTTCTGTTTCACCCTAAAAGAAAAGCAAGACTCAATGTGGAAATTAAATCCCAGTAAAAGCTTCTGCTCCTTTAGAGTATATAGCCGTGTGCGTGCGTGCGTGTGTGTGTGTGTGTGTGTAATGCACATTGTCCGTGCGAGGAGAGAGGCGGCGAGGCTTGGTGTCAAAAATGCCGCTGCGGCTTCCCGCGGCGTTTGATCCCCTCGCCTCCCGCGTCTGGCGGCGGCCGGAGGCGCACAGTGGTTAGCTTTGATTTGACGGCGTTCATCCACACGAGACGGTTTTAGCGCCTCGAAAAACCCGCCGGTCCAACTCCTTTTTCCAGCTGCTCTTCATTCCAAATGTGAGAAATAATCCTCTGTATGGCCGTTCATTACTTTCTATATCTCTGCTGTTGTTATCGCTTGTCTTTACACTTTTCTGCTGCGGCAACAGTGCAGTTTCCTTCCCAGCTGAACCATCAGGCCTTTGACTCGCCAGTATAAGCGTGATGATCTGCCCTCCATATGCAGTATATTTGTAACTGTACGTCTTGCTAACCTGACCGAGTCATGGATCTGCCCAAGGTTTCTTCTTAAAAGGGAGTTTTTCCTTGGCCCTGTTTGCCCAGTGGGACACGTTGGGTCCCAGTTCTGTCAGTATGTTTGTTTGTATGTACGTCCATGTAAAGCACTTTGTAGCCTTGTTTGGATAAATGCTCTACAAATAAATGTGGTGATCGTTGTTATTCTACTATATCTCATTTACTTCAGTCTAATGGTATTATCTTGAGCGCCTCTGACTCCTCATCTTCTTCCTCATCCTCATCCTCTTCCTCTTCCTCTTCCTCTTCCTCTTCCTCTTCCTCTCCTCCTCAGATCCTGCCCTTGTACAACAAGCTGAACCCCGAAGCCTNNNNAGGACAGACTGGGCGACCTTCGCTTTGATCAGACTTTTTCAAGATTATTCTTTACAGGCATGAAAGCTTCTCAGATCCTGACATTCTCTGGAACTTATAACGGAGGCTGGAAATATGAAAAACGTAGCTGTATTAAACCTGTACTTGGAAATTAAACGGGGTTGTTGTGTGATTTTAGCCGCGCTCGGCCTTGGCTCGCCCGCTCGCCCTCTCCAAAAAAAAAAAGGATCCTTCAATCACTGCTTCAACTCCCCAACATGTGTTTGCTTTAGGTCATAGGTTCTCAAAGTGCGGCCCCCGGGCCAATGGCAGCCCGCAGAAACATTTCTGCCGGCCCTCAATGAATTTCCGGCCCCAGGGATTTTGTATGCCTTCCAATGTTTCAAGTTTTTCTCAAGTTTTGCCAGGATTAGCCTCATTTAGTCCTTAAAATGTGCTTATTACACATTGCTGGATGCAGACCGATAAATGTAGATTGTAGAGATGCAACGTGGTCTTTAAAATGGTCACAAATGGGATTTTTTTCCCTCTTTTTTTTTCTCCCCCCTTCGGCGGCCCTCAGTCCAGTGTCGGGCTCCTGATTTGGCCCCTCAGCCATCGACACTTTGAGAAGCCCTGCTTTAGGAGGGAGAAGGTTTGCAGACGGAGATCTTTAGGCGCGAGGCAGGATAGAAAAAGAGGGATAGAGAGGGAGAGAGAGGAGCTGTGTCCAGGCGGAGGCCCTGCCAGCTCTCTGCGGTCCCGGGCTGAAATCTGCCCCGGCGTAAACAGGATGTGAAAGATTTCCAGACACCGACCCGGCCACTCACGGAACGCTAGATTTAAACGCTCCCCTCATCTCCCTCCCTCTCTGTGTTGCTCGAGGTTCTGGCATTTGTGGTGGGAGGAGAGAGGGAGAAAAGTGAGGCTTTGAAAATGAGACGTGGGATGATAGGGCTGTATTTGGAGCGGCTACAAGTTTGGAAGGTGGTATTTTGCAGCCTTAGCAAATTTGTAACTCTTTTGGGTCTGGCTCAAACATTCCGTAATCACACTCTCATGCTCATTTTTCCCCCAAAGTGCATTCATTATCTTATTGTAAAAAAGCTGTTGACTCACTGCCGTCGACGTGATTATATTTTGTCATGTTTACCATCACCGATTCGCTCACACACACACTCACACACAGTTGCTCTCTACACCCAAGCATCCACATTGACCACTTTTGATAGAATGTCTAAATGCTGAAAATAAAAACATCCCCAGGGTGCATTTTAAATATAGGCTCTCTGGTATGCCAGTGGTTTGTGTGTGTGTGAGGGATGCAGTGACTGGGTGTGTTGTGTGTGTGTGTTTGGCCGGTGAGGTCATGCATGATAGCAGGGAAATTGTTCCTGGAGGTTGTTTTTTGGTTGTTGTTTATTTTTGCTATTGTTTTTTGGGAGAGAGGAACATGCAAAGGTGGGTGTTTGCCCCCCCACCCCACCCCACCCCCGCGTGACGTTGCTGGAGGCGAGACCACGTCCACTATGAAAAAAAAACCCAACAAAGCAGCATCTGCATGGTGTGTGTATGAAGCGTCATGGTTGTGATGCGTTTGCTGAAGTTGCGGCGCGGCGACGGGAAACTTTCGGATGGGCCGTAAACTTGCATAACTGGACACTCGAGATGTTTTTCTGGTCAACAGCTTATGCAACAACCCTTCTAAATCCTCTGGCACTGTGTTTTTAAAGGACCGGTTCACTCAAATTGTTTTTTTTTCTTTCCAGATTTCATGAAATCGTTTCTGCCTCTGGTCCAACAAAGATGGAGGTGAATGGAATCTGAGGCATCCAGCAGTTATTATATTATATTTTCTTTGTATTTTAAGCAGCTTCAATAAGAAAATTCCCAGGAACATCAGCTCCTGATTGACTGCACCCCCTCCCCTGCCCCCCCCCCCCCCTCAAAAAATAAACTCTTGAGGTGGTTTATCATCAGTGGGTTTATTTGTAAGATATTTTGCGTTAGAATTATGTGAGACAAACAAACGTATGGATGAAAGAATTTCTGTGATAGTCAATGTTTTTTTTTCTTTTTAATTGTTTGTCTTCAGGCCTTCATTGATTTCTGAAAATGAAGCCCAAACTGGAACACATTTGCAAAGCATATATTTATTGGGGACGCTTGAATGAATAAAAAAGCGGTTAGTACTCACCCAGATTGTTAGCAGCCCTCATTTAAGCCTTTTAGAATCGCCTTTCTCCTATAGCTTATTCGTTAAGAAAAAAGAAAACAGCCTATCAGCTTGTAAAACAATTCTTTAATGGTCAATTCATGGACATTTTATCTTTTCCAGACGTGCAGGTTTGCAGCTTTAAGTTCATTCCTGCGTCGGATACGGCAGCTGATGAGGATGAAGTCAAACGCTCTGGAACTAAACAACTGACTGTGAGACTTTTAATCGCATTCATATTATCTGTATAATGCTTATTTCTGAAACACACGGGCGGCCGTCTGCCTCGACATGGCCGGGTTTCGAAAGAATTCAAGGTTACATCATCACAGCCACCTCAGAGTCCGTCATCTCTTCAGAGGGGATCAGGTGGAGGCAGAGATCATCCCGAGATGGAAGAAATCTCTGCATCCGCACTGTCAGGACACTTTTATTCAAGCTATTTCTGCTGCTCAAATAGCTTAGAGAGATACAAACGGTTCGCCAGCCATCGCAGTAAAATTGTTTTTCTAGGCCACAGTGAGAATGCAGCTTTCTTCTGTGTGTGTGTGTGTTTGTCGGGGTGCTAGTGCTGCAGCGTGCGGTGAGGCTCCCGCCCCCCTGAGTAAACTAGCCCCAGCATCTGTTAGTCTTTTCCACTTAACTACCCCTTGCTATATCCAACCTGTACTTATCCCACGGTAGAGCGCCGCGCTCCGTCTCACACTGGGTCCCACTGTCCTTGGGAGGAGGAGAGGCTGCTGCGGACATCGACCCCCACTCTCTCCCTCACACACACACACACACACACACACACACACACACACATGCTCCTCTGTGCTGCGACCTTGAGGGGGAGGGTGCACACAGCTGGGGACCCTACAGGCACCGAAAGCACCCACACCCATACATACATACATACATACATACACATACATCTGGAAAAATATGTCATGATTCACGTCACAGTGAACAGTCACCCACGCTTCCCATCCTGACCAGAAATGTAAGAGAGCCTTTGATAACACTTGTAAAAAAAAGTATTTTTTGGAGGAAGGGGGCGATAAATAGCTGCGCACCTTACGGCGTGTTAAATATAAGTTTGGACAAGACTTTATTTGTCAGTGGCGTATTCGCAAGTGGATTGAAATCATCGCCTTTATTTCTGGCAGTTAAATTGAAACGCGGCGCTCGGGGCAACGGGACGCCATAAACACAGAATAAAGTTATACAACAAGCAGTAAACCGAGTAAACAGAAGATACTGATCTGCAGCCTTACTGAGGCCGTTATCCTCTGAGCAGGACCTGGCGGCGGCGGCGGCGGCGGCGGCGGCGGCGGCGGTGGCTGCACATGAGGCCCTATTGGGACAAAATATCCAGAAGGCCAGAACCCGCAGAGGTTAGCGGTCCTCCTTGTAAACACACGAGGGCGACATTTCCATGATATCCCTCGCAGGATCTGGCGGGACGAGTGTAAAAACAGGCTCTGGGTGGTGAGTCATCTAACGTGCGCCGAGTTGAAAACAACATCATCGAATAGAACTCCAATTAACGGCCCACGTATGACAGGAAAATTCCCCCGTAAAGCGGCTCACCAAGTGTAGGCATGCAAAAGATCAGGAAATCTGTCAGGAAGGGGACCAGCGATGGCGGCGTCCCGGGTCATCACGCCGCCATGCCAATATCCTCCCCCTCTCCAGCCCTCTGTCAACAAATGTCAAAAAATGTGGCAGCTCCAATTTGAGTCTTGATTCGGTCGGTTGTTTATTCGGGCGCTGGTGGAGGGCAGGAGGCCACCGGAGCGTCTCGGAGTAGCTCCCGGTTCTGAGTAAGCAGGAACTCTCTCCGTATCCCACATGGACAGCGAGTCGGGTTCACTGAGGTCTCGGAGAGGTCGGGAACGCTGAGCTCGGACAAGCGCGAGGGAAATCATTGACAGTCATGTCACTGAGGAATTGCACTTAAATTAACCCCTAAGAGTTCCTGGGGACGTTTTTTGTACAGATGTTTTTTGACCTTTTAGAGGGTCAAAATCCCTAAAAAGTATTTGATATTTGATATATATCTTTCAGGCTGAAGCTGATTCACAAGACTATCTAATTCAAAGTTGGAAAAAATATTAATATATAATATTTTTACAGTAATTTTGGAAGGAGACGCTTTTTGTCCCCAGGAACTAAGAGGAGTTTGCTAGAAAAAATGAGAATGCCTCAAATTCAATGTCGCTGCTAATCATTGACCCATCTAACAATAATAATAATAATGCTAATAATAATCAAATCCTCCTTGAATTGCATTTTATGTACATTTTTTGAGTTTTTAGATTCAAATACGTAAACAAACTGGCATTTAGAGGGTTAAAATCCCCCCAAATGATTCATATTTTACATATGTGTTTCAGGTTGAAGATAATTAAAAAGATTTAGTCATTTAAAGTGAAAAAATATAATATAATACAATTATATGAAATTAATTATAATATGTTTCGTCTACAGCAGTTTTTAGGCAGAGGACGTTTTTTGCCCTGAGGGACGATTAAGAGAGTTTTAATTCTTTTTAAGGAACTTTTTAAGGGAAAATGTAAACCTTTGTGAGTCCAATGGAAATGGGACTGAAACAAACAATTCAAGAAAGCTTCACAGTCTGTATGAGTTTGAGGGAGTTTGATCATTATCTTCATCATCAGGTTAAGACAAAGAGGGCGTCAAAGCAACAGAGAGGGTTCAACCGGGGGCAAGTAGCACCTTCAGGTAAATAAACCTGCGGGTATTTCAGTCGCACAAGTACTTAAGAATAGCACATCAGCAAAAGTCAGACAGCTAAAGCCAAGAGAAGCAACAACTCTGCCAGCTGTGATTCAAAGACACTTTAAAGAGCAGCTTGTTTCCAAAAAGGCACCTCTGTGTTCTCCAATAACTCTGATATACGGAATTATCATGACATACGGAGCAAAAAAAGCAGCATCACATGATTGTCTATTGCCCTTTTTTGCCTTTAAATAAACTCTGGAAGTAGTTTGATGAGCTTGATTATCAAAGAATCTTTGGTTTGACCTGATTAATTCCTTAAATAGCTTCTCATCCCAAAGGTTTTGGGACTCTTGTGGCAGCTGGTTTGAGGCTGAATTATGGTTCTGGTTCTTCCTGAGTACTTAATAGTAATGTACTGTTGTTGTGGTTCAAGTTCTCCACCCACCTCCCACCCCCCACTTCCGCTCTTCCACAGCTATATTTTTAGCCAAGGCGGTACGCCACCAAAGATCCTGGTACATTCTCATCTTGATCCACTTAGGTAAAAAAAAAAAAAAAAAAAAAAAAAAGAGGCAGTTCAACAAGTCAAACATCAAATATATGGCTTTTTGTCTGAGGAAAGCAGCACCTTTTTTTCCCTTCTTTGAAATCGTTGTTTTTCAGATGTTGGCGGAGGTGGTCTCTTCATGTGACTTCTAAAACTGTGGGAAACCAAGCACTGAAATTAAAGTCAGCGAGAGTTATCCTCACAAAGCCGTCCTAAATCTCGCTCACTTAGAATAGACCCACGCCGACGCCAAATCAAAGAAGTCTGGATAACGCTGACTCGCTTCCTCCCCAAACCACGAACACCTACAGCCAACGGCAGGTGTGACCCATCTAAAATGAAGGACAATTCTGTCACCGGCTGGTCTTTCCCTCTGAATGTGGAGATGTATTTGAAATTGTTAGCAGCTGAGGAGCGGTTCAATGTTAAGGTGACCATTTTCAGCTTCTCAAATGAAGAAACTGGGACAGTTACGGAGCGTAACTGTAACGAGCGCTCCGCTCTTCTTCCACCAGCTACCGTAATAACTGTTTTCCTAGTCTGCGCGCAACATGCTCCTTTACACCTTCTACTTCCTACCCGGCTATCGTAATAAACTGTTCTAGTGCAGAGGTGGGCAAACTAAGGCCCGGGGGCCACATGCGGCCCGATGAACTATATCATCCGGCCCGCAGAGCCTTCACAATAATTTCTCCAAAGGCCAAAGTAAGAGGGTCGACATCTTGATTGGTTAGAAAAAGTGTCAGACCCCCCCTTCACCTAGCATGCTAATATGTGCTCTCAAGAAGGTGGAGCCAAACATCATTTGGAGCTTCATCATCCATCCCTGGTTGGACCAATTTACAGGCTTTTCCAAATATATTTTCTCTGTCAATAGTCCATCAAGCACGATTTTTAGGTCACCTCCAATCCTCCTTTGGGGGTCAGTTTCCCGCACCACCTGGCCGGCCGGTTCACCAAGATCTAAAACACAATGTGGCCCTTCAGACAAAATGATTGCCCACCCCTGTTCTAGTGTGTGCGCAACATGCTCACTCCGGCTTCCTGCCCGGCTACCGTAAAAAAACGATTGTAACGATCAATCGTCAAACGCTGAAATCGGGGACATTCTCGGGGGCGGCTTAAACCAGGGACAGGTCATCCAAATCACCTTATCCAATGTCCACGTCTCAGCGAGGCGGAGCAGCAGCTTTGTGAGGGTAACCCTTAATCGCTTCATTAACAATATAAATTAAACCTTAAAGGAGTCTCTGATGTAAACCTGCAGCCTCCGCGTCGGCCGCCAACTCCTGTCAAGAGTCTGCTGGCTGTCAGAGAGGCGGAGCCGAGTCTGTCCGGTTCTCGGATCGAGGAGGGTCCGACGGAGACGAGTCTGGGGGCGGCGGGGTGGGCGGATTGGACGGCGGCCGCATGTCGCTGCTGAGCCTCCTCACCTTCAGGGGGCTCCCTTTGTGCGACAGCTGCCTCCTCATGCTGCGCCGCTTGGGCTTCCGCGGCCGCTTCCTCCTCTCCTCGCTGGCCCCCGACATGGTGCGGTCGCTCAGGGTGTCGGAGGACTCGTCGATGTACGCCAGGTTCTCTCCAAAGAAATCCAGCAGCTGGCAGCTTGGGGAGGGGGTGACACTGACGGGCTCGAGGGGAGGGAGGTGAGGGGAGTAGGGTGGGAGGGAGGGGGTGGAGGAGTGTGGGAGCAGGTCCGCTTTGCTTTCCGCTGGGATTTGTTTGTTTTGCTCCTCCACCGTTTCCACCGTGTCTCTGGCCCCGCCCTCCTCCATTCTTGCCACTTCCTGGCAGGGCCGGAACCTGCGGATCATCAAGAAGGAGGACGACACGGAGGAAACATCTGATCCAGAGTCAAACGGAGACTCGGACCCAGACGCGGATCCCGTCCGAACGGCTGCGCCTGCCGAGTCCAGCTCTGAGGTGGAGCAGGCCACCGGGAGGGAGAAGGAGCGGCCCAGCATGGGAGGAAAGGAGCGCATCTCCGCCTGCAGACCTGCAGCAGGGTCCCCCCTCAGTCCTGGCGCCGCCCTCGGGACCGTCCCGCCTCCGCCTCCACCTCCGGCGCCGCTGAGCCTCTGCTGGGCTTTGGACATGGCCGCCCTCTCCAGAGAGGAATGCGCGTCTATACGGCTCATGGAGCTCGAGAGGGCGGCCCAGCGGTTCGGCAGATGCCCGTTCTCGGATCCCACCCGGGCCCAGTATCCCAGAGTGCCTTGGGCTCCACGGCGGATGCGGCGACGCTCGCTGCGCTTCCATTTCCGGCGCTGCAGGAGGAAGGGGTCATTGAACTCCAAAGGGTTGGGGATTCGGAAGTCCATGGACATATTCTGGATGTTCTGGGTCCAGTCTGTGGCGTGGGCCCGGAGCTCCTCCATCTGAGCGAGACACAACAAGCGGACGCCATGAAAGGAACGCTGCCAGTAAACATGGAACGTCCTCGGCTGTGAGTCACTCACCTCAGCACGAGTCCTTTTGGACAGAACCCGCAGCCAGTCCCCGATCATTGTGAGGATGGAGGCAAAGTAGGCGAGACCAAACACGATCCACAACCACACCAGAGGTTTGAAGATCAGCCCGCCATTACGGTTTGACCCTGGACACGGAAAACACATCGACTGACCCTCACTCCAAAACCACGTGTGGAATTAATTCATTATTTGTTTCCATGTGAGCTCAACCAAGCACTCAAATGTCAGGTCACAGGTCAAAAACCTCCAATTAATGCTTGTTCAAAGTCGATATCTGACAACCAGGACCATATGGGAACTTTTGTCTTTTTTACAGAGCTTTTACTATTATCATATTATATTATAGTATAATACTTTATTATTATTTTCACATTTTCGCCAATCAGAAAATAGTTTGCAGATTTTTGTCGAGATACTGATACCCAAAACTCTGCGTCAACCTGCTATCCATTGTGCGTGTGTGTGTGTGTGTGTGTGTGTGTGTGTGTGAGTGTGTGTGTGTGTGTGTGTGTGTGTGTGTGTGTGAACACCTGGCACATAGTCTCCAAAGCCCACAGTAGTGAGGGTGATCACCACAAAGTAAAGTGACTCCAGAAATGACCAATTTTCCACTCTTTGAAATACGAATGTTGGCACGGCGAGAAAGATCAGACACCCGATCAGGATGGAGAGGACCGCCGAGATCACCCGCACAGTGGTGGGCCGAACCTTACGTTTCTAAGACACAGAGAGAAGCCAATGAATCAATGAACAATATGAAGATTTGTCAGTTACGGAAAAACAAAAATGAGAAGATCATGAAAACAATCTGCTTAATTTTACTTCACTTTTACATTTCACACTTGATCTCCTTCTACATTCTAAGCATCTAAGATAATAAAATAGAATGTGTGCCCTTCATATTGGCAGTTTCAATAAATAGAAATGAAGAAGGAAGACCTTAAACTCAGAAACACATTCAGACATGTTTAGAAATGTCCCTGCAGTAGAATAGAGTCACGAATAAAGCTGTTCCCACAAAGGACGGCAGCCATGTCGACCTACACAGCTTAAACACAGGTTTCGAATATACTCGCAGGAGCAGGTTGGTTAAACACACACACAAAAAAAAGCTCAAATATAAGATCGTGCATTTATATATTACATGTTCCCTCCAGTTTAACAACAATTATAGATCATTTGCAGCTCAGTCAGCAGTAAACAGGGAGGACAGGCAGACTGGTGGAGCAGGCGGTGATTTAAGCAGGTGTAAATCTATCTGGGCCTTGGTTTCCTGGGCAGGACAGACCATTCTCACCAGGAAGAGAGTCTCAATCTTGGCCACAGCTCTGCGCAGCACCGTGCCCATGTGGTCACCCACTCCAGCCAGAAGTATGCCGAACATGGGGATGCCAACCAGGGCGTAGCACACGCAGAATAACTGGCCGTACCAGGTCTGAGGAGAGAGGTTGCCAAAACCTGTTGGGGGGGAAAAAGGGAAATTCTTAATTGTTCCCAGTTTATCTCTCAGCAGTCACATGCTGACATGCTGCTACAATCTTGCTCTGGGCCATTTCTATCAAGAATGTGTTTGTAGATAATATCTGCCTGAGTCCAAAAGGAACATTTCTGAAAGGCAGCAGAGTAGAGCTGACATTGTTAAAATATCTGCTCAGACAATTCAACCTTTGTTGACACATGAAGATATTTTTACTCTGATTTTACTCTGATTTCTAAGCTGATGACGACTGCAGCACAGGTCTGGAGTTTCGCATGACTCATACAAAATTACAGGTGCTTGGAAAAGAATAGAGACATTTATACCATTATTTTATTTTATCTTATTTTCTAACTGAAAACAACACCCACCCCCAAGCTGATCTTTTCCTCACACATCGACAGGAACCCTATTATGCAATTCCTTGTTGTAACTCCTGACTGGAGGGCTTCCAGATACTGAACCTGCACCATCTTTTCAGGGGGGCCAAACTCACCGTGTCTCCACTAGTTTCTATTGCTGTTCAATTCAGTTGTTTGAAAATCTTTCTGGGCTGTGTATCTCCATATCTAGAAAACCAACATTTGCATGAACCCGGGACCGAGTTTGATGAACTCGTGGTCCCCAACAACTTTGGTCTACTTCCTGTGTGTCTATGACCTTGTGTTCCAAACACTATAACCCATTGGGGAATAATGGTTTCCTTTTGATGAATCATATCTCCATAGAGACGTAAACATAACGCCTATGCCTGGGTTTTCACGGGTCCTGTGTCTCTTCCGTCTACCGTTCCAGAGATCGTTTTAGCTGGAGATACGAAATGTTTTCAGGGATGCCACACGTTGGACCCAGTCCATTGCAGAGATACGATGCATGTATCCAAGCACTCACACTTGGGCTGCATCTCCGAAACAAAAGGTCTGTCCAATATTCCCTCAATATTGTTCAGCTCACAGTACCCAAAAACCTTCTACAATCTTCTGTTCTCCAAACCCCTTTCATGATTTGGGAATAAGGTTTCTTTTTGACTGGTCACTTCAAAGGTGCCTCACATAAACACGATCTCCTTTGTCAAGGTAAGAATCAAATGGTCCAGTGGTAACCCAGGCAACACCAAGATATTAATGCCCTGTATAACAACACTTTCTGATGACAATACTCCACGTACCAATGGTGGTGATGATAGTACCACAGAAGAAGAAGGAGGAGGCTGCGTCCCAGCGGGTGGTGAAGTTGGAATCAAGGTTGTGAACGTCCAAGCCCGCCTCCATCGCTATTACCACGTTCTGCAGGGATGCCATGCCATTTATCTATCTGTAACCCTAAAATATCTTTGTAGTTTAGATTCTTGATTTCGATTTATTCTTCCTTGCTTTGTGTTACTAAACTGTGCGCCTTTTTTCTTTCTGTTTTCTTCATGTTACTTATGAAATACAACAAACAACAAGCAATAGTGCAGAATTATTAGAATCTGTGCCCTATCACACTTACAAATCAAGCAGTACGACAGTGAGCCTCATTTGGAGGTGTGTGTGTGTGTGTTTATTGAATTTGGAAACCGCAAAGAGAGGAAAGTTACTGTACCTTCACCAGATTGCTGAACTCCAACTCACTCACACAGGAGTGATTGTGAAGGAAGGTGTTTTTTGCCTTCTTCAGCCTTTGGAACTCCCTGCTCTCCTCGGACGCCTCCAGAGTGTGGAAAACAAGCGCTCCCATCACCAGGTACAACACGACCCCCAGCAACAGGGCCATGAGGGTGGTGCACCGCATTTTCTCTCACTGAGGGTCCCCCCCCCTGTCCCCCCAGGGTTAGAGTGCAGAGCTCAGAGGCCAGGATCTGATTGGACTCCCAGTCAGGATACACAGCTGGTCATAAACAGGAAGGTCCTTGAGAAAGGTACTGCATGTGTGAGCGTGAAAATGTGTAAACAACACGAGTGTTCTTGGAAGGCCAACATATTTATACATCTGTGCGTCAAAGCAAACAGAGAGAGACGCTTAACTGGCATGAAAAATGAGAAATGAAGACGTGAATAGCAACCTTGCACAATTATCAGTATTTTCATTTCCTTAGTATTCTGACAACACGTTTATTTGTTGGCTGCAGAGCAGGTTAGGAGTTCACACCACGCTGATTACGTGACTGTTTGGCTCTGCAACACTCAAAGAAATATTAGCATAGTAATAGTAGTAGTATTAAAACTTGTATGCCCATTGGGACACTGGAAAAGTTAAAAATAGATTTAATTTTTCAACCTCCACATGCAAGAAAAACATCAGATATTCAAAGATGGATCACAAGCTGATATAATGCTTTAAACCATTATGAAAAAATTATCAGTATAAAATTTAATTAAACACATTTCTGCACAAACTAAGACCTGTAAAGCTTGAGAGACAGTTACATTTGTGAACACCTTGACTAATTCCTTTTAGAGTGTTTCTTGATTAAAAGCAGTCAACACAGACAACATAGGCGCAATATTTGCACATAAATGAAAAAGCTGCGCATGCAAGATGCCATAACAATGTTGGACAACTAGAAGCCTTCTTTCACTGAATGAGAAGAACTGGGAATTCTTAGTTGCCAACAGAGAAAGTGTGTGATCTGTAGTAAATGCCAGAAGGGCCATGAGAAGTCCAGTGTCCAGTCAATTATCTGCATCAGCAAAACATATTTAGCTCCAGAAGCTGTTTGCTTCTTTTCAAAAACAGGGAGGACTCAGTTTTGTTGTCATTTCTAAAGATATACAGATATAATCGCTCCTCAGCAAAACAGTTGAAGTAATAGAGGGATGTTAAGATGCTCTGCATGCTGCAACAGTGGTGGTACTCAACAAGAATACAGATAAATTCGAGCTGAGAAGTATTAGATGTGCTTTTGAAACCACTAAATACATATTTATATTTTTAACTTTTCACTGAAAGGAATCCTTGTTAATCTCTCGATACAGACTTTTCTTCACGGCAGCATTTTACGAAAGATAATGTTTCAAAATAAAGTTGTTTAAAACAGTACCTCAAGAGTCTGATGTCAGGAGCTCATCCCATGTTAAAGCTCAAAGATGAGGTGTTCTTTGAATCTTTGGATCTTCTTTCGGTCTCACTTCTTTTCACTTAGATCTCTGCTCGGCTCGCTCTCCTTCCACAGGGTCCTCAGGGAGCAGGGGAGGATTGTGGGATGATTTCGACCTCTTCTTCTTCTTCTTCTTCTTCTTCTTCCTTCAAGCCACTAAAAGTCATCAAGCATTTTTACATAAGTATGAAAAAAAATGCACGTCCCTTTAGACTAAGAACAAACAGCCTGACCAGCACATGTGAGCATGTGAATTCTGAACAGCTTTGTGTTGTCATGTCTCCCTGCTTCTCCCCCTGCAGCAGGCGGGTATGAGGAGCATGAAATGAAACTTTAGTCATAAAAAGCAGGGAGGCAGTGACACACGCCAGGGTGCCCTCACAGACAAGTACTCCCTGCCAAAACTCCAAACATACATGCTGGCACTAATAGACAACATATTCAGTGCTTATCTTCATCTGGCTTCCAATACTTCCTTTGAACTGTGTTTATCCTCAGACTCCAGATCGTCAGAGGGAATTCGGCAAGTCAAAGCTGGGATTAAGGGGCTTCTCGCGCTGGGCCGGCCGGTCTCGCTCCCCTCATGGACCTTGACAATGTTCTGAGATTTCCCAGAGACCGGCCCAGTGTTAGCATTCTGCTCTAATGGAGTGCTGGCTTGGCTTCGTGTGGACAGTCCTGCTCTCTGGACCCGGCTGCAGCACTGACAGATATTATTTGTTATCACTGTCTAAACCTGCACTGGCATATTTTGATATTTTTCTAAGATATGGGTGCGGGGGGGGGGCTGTGGGGCTGATGGGCTGTGATCTCATATGAAGTTAAACAGAGGGGCAGGTGGGGTAATTAATCATGACGCAAGCTGTTTGGAAAGATGTACAAGGTCTATTCTTGGGTTTACATTTATGGCAGATGTGCAAATTAAATATGACTAAACTGAACGACTGAAAGCACAAGAAACCTAAATCATCTGAAACCCTCACTCCACAGAAGATCACTCAACCACTTAACCCTCACGTCGTGTGTCTCGTGCTCTCAGAAGAACATGCTGCTGTTCAGGATTTCATGCTTATCACTTTCACGATCCTGTTCTTTTTAGCTTTACAGTTTCTTTATTGAGGATTAAAGTGACATCTACAAGGAACGTAAATCATCACCTATTTTGGCAAAAGAAGAGTAAGAGTCCTTAAAAATGACACTGCATGTAGTGGGTAAAATTTGTGTCCGTCATAGAATTTTCTTGAATATAGTTTCCTCTGTATGTACATAAAAAGGGGCCTGTTTTAGTGTGACCATCCACCACAGCTCGGAAACACAAAGATCCTTGTCCCACCCCCCCTGATCTGTTGCATGGTTGCTCACAAACCTCCAGAGAACACAACCCTCTGCAAATGAGAATGCAGCATCTACTGAATTTACACAAGATTTACACAGCACCCAGGGCGGTGAAGTAAAGCTCCTTTAAGTGCAGTTGCTGCAAAAACAAAAGGATTCCCTTCAAGGACACTGACGTCAGAGCCAGATCACAGGTTGCAAACCAGCATCCCTGCTTTGGGATGGATTTAGGCACAATAAATAATGGTAGGACTGTTTTCAGCAAAGAAAAAGATGGTTTTTTGCTCAGTGGCTGCTAAACTGAAGAAAAGGAGCATTTCTGTTGACCGTTTCACCAAATTGACTAGTTTTATACTTAAATTCACGGTGTTTGTTGATTCAAAAAGCCACGTCTTAACAGTAGAGAAGGTCATTGATCTCTTAAAAATAAATGTGTGCTTGAAAAATGAAAGTTCACACAGATGTAAAAACTCAACACAGCACCCTGGAAGACCGTGGTTCTTACCTTCAGTTTGTCGAGAATATGCAGTCCCTCCTCATGTCACGCTGCATGTGTCCTCTGTCACCATTCGGCATTTGGCAAGGAGCTCAAAGTGTGTGTGTGTGTTATGAAAGTGCATGTGTTTTTCTCCTTGGAAGGTGTTTCCCCATTCTCGTGACCCTGCATCACTAAGAAAGCAGAGAGAACCTTAGGACGAGGAGGAGGAGGAGGAGGAGAAGAGAGGGCTGAGATGTAGGCGTGAGTGCTTGTGAAGTCCATTTTCACTGCTGCGAGCGTGTGATTAAGTGCCGTCAGCTCAGAGGAAGAGCAGAGGGCCCGGAGTTTCCTGAGATGGATGGGGGGGGGGGCTTAGGTCGCTGAAATCCTCGCCTTTCCAACCAGTCTTTTTGGGAAGCAAAAAGAGACACTTGTTTCTTCAAAGTTACGCTGCACACATTTTTCTTGCCCTTTAGGACGAATTGCGTCATGAAGTACAAGAGTAGGAGGGCCGGACGCATCCTTCGCGCTCCTTTACGGCTTCACGGCAACGCCTCAGAAATGTGTTGGTTACCAAGAGGCAAAAGAGAGAGAGCATTGGTACTTGCAGAAATAGTTGTGATTTAATCAAGATATTCCACTTAAAGGCTCCTTGTTGTACCAGGACACACATTTTGACTTAATTAAGAGAGACCAGCAAGAAAAAACAAACAAAAACAAAGTGCTCCATAAAACAAATAAAGAGCAAGCATTTTTTATTCTAGCCGCAAACACATACATTCACATTAAAGTGTCCTAAAGAAGGCAACAAGTACACTCAAGAGTGCGACGGTCCCGCCTCACTGCAAAACACACTTACAGATCCCAGAGATGTGAAGGCAGCTGATAGGGAGGTGTGTCGACATGGCAAATAAATGGCGATGGCGTTGAGTCAGTGCAGTAACAGTTCACGGTGTTCCGACTGAGAAAACAAGCCGCGGTCGAGTAGAGAACAACTCCGCTTGTAAATCAATTGTGCCTTCAATCGTTTCAAAAGTCACTCCCATTTCATGGTTTTGTCAAACCTCTGATTCAAGCCAAGTCGTGAAATCCTATTAAAAAGGGGGCAAAACATAAACTGTACATCAACACATCTACAAAATCTACAGTCTGGCACAGTGGCAAATGTGCAAGAGTTCTATCAAATAGTTACCCATATCAAATAAATAATATCCACTTACATAATAATAATAAAATAGAGCATGATTATTTTTAAGTTCAAAACAGCTACGTAATGAGTGCTCGTTAGTGTAAGACAGAAAAGCAAAGCAGCTGAGGCAGAAGAGCGGGAGCTCAGTGTGCATCACCATACATGGAGCGGAAACCGACGCAGGTTGGACTGAGTCATAGACGTGTGCTCGCCCCCCTCTCCCCCTCTCTCTCTCCCACACACACAAACATTAACATTAACAGATGAAGACACACATGTTCACATTCACAGCCAACACGCCGCACACACACTCATTTGCACAATTTTGTGTAATAAAACACCTGCCCTCATCTAAAAAAAAAAAAAAAACACAAAAAAAACATTCAAGTGTCCATAAATAAGCCACCTTAAGAATTAAACAACGCGCACACAATAAAGTGGAGAAAAAAAATCACATTTTTGCTCTCTTGGCTTTTTGGAAAACAAGTCAAACTTATCTTGACAAAAACCTGTTTGGAAAAGTAGGCACTGATCATCCATTCAGTAGGCTGAGGCCAGACCCATAATATGAAGTCACTACGACCTATACATTCCCTTTGGAGAAGTGGGTATTAAATGCAAGAAATGTCAACAAACATCACATAATCACTACCTCCCCTCCCCTAAATATACAGGTGGGCGTGAAGAAACTGCACACTAATGGACAGCTAAGTCCCCACATGGCAATTTAAGGGTAAAATAGTGGCTATTAAAACATTTGAGATCCACAGTGGGCCGTGTATCCCGCCGGAGGCGGCGGTGCAGGCACGGTTACCTGCAGCACTTTAGGAGGCTGCTTCTGTGCTGGCTGTGACGTTACTGGTGACGGAGGGTCCCTTTGTAGCAGCTGGTGTCCCATCACGTCAGTCACTCCCCCTAGATATGTTGAAGACCTTCAGGCAGAAAATGAAATGCAATGCAGTCCTTTAATCTCAGACTATCAGCAATTATGTAACAGTTTGTTTGAACTTACAATCTATAAGTCATATGATGTTCCTGATGCTTATTGTTGTCTGGAAATTCCATGAAAAATATTATCCAATAAGGAAAAGACTGTGCTGCGTCTTCAGCCGAGCACCACAAAGGGTTTACAACATCATAAAAGAGTTTTAAAAAATGGCTTGGGAATTCAAAGAGTAGAGAGAGAAGCTATTTATTTTTGGTCGTTTCATGGGATTTGTTGACATTAAAATATGGAACGAGGCCAGCTGGCTTTGTTGAGTTACTGTCGGTCAGATTACACCACTGGAGACAAAGACTGAGCACTCAGATGTTTCTAAGTTATCAAAGAACAGTCATGCGATTACCAGGACATATTTTTGTATTCCTATGTGTATTTTAAAATATTTGGAATAGTTTCAGTCAAACTAGTAATTAGAGCCGGGCGATATGGACCAAAATTCATATCCCCATATATTTGGGCTGAATATCGATATACAATATATATCCCCATATTTTTTCCGCAAAGTGAGCTAAATGTTCAGTCAAAGTCCAATATGGCAAATTAGAAGTAGTTTCATTAAAACCAGCTATATATTAACTCAGCTGATAATTTAAACATAAATACTTTATAACAAGAGTAACTTTTTTGAAATGATAAAGCTCCATATGAGGTGTACTTCACACTTTTTTTTAATTAAATATTAGAAAAGTAAAATATCTGCCAATATTTTTAGTTCAGTTTGACAACTGAATGGCTTATCAAAATCAAATTACAGATTTTCTTCTCCTTTATAACAATTATTCTCTATAGGGCTATAATCGATATAAACGACATGGTCTCATTCCATATCTCGTTAAAAAAAATATCAATGTATTTTTTTATATCGAAATATTGCTGCTATTATTGGACATCAACTGTTCACCTGTTGCTGCTTTTTAATCCGTCTCGTCCTCTTCCGGGACCTTCGGAGAGACCGGAACGACGGCCGTTCCCAACAAGCCTCTCCTCACTATGTAGGGACATGAAGGGCCAGTGGGGATGTCTGCGAAACCTACAGTGCAGGAAGAAACGGCCAGATGAGTAAATACGAGGATTAGGGGAGATGAAGGATAGAGTG
>CAESWR010000868.1:532983-554645 GCA_903171835.1 Mullus surmuletus
ATGATGTAGAGGGGGTGATGGGGGGGGAAGGATGAGGGAAGAGGGCAATTTAATATGGAACAGAATGTTGTAAATACAAGAAAATAAAGAGGGCTAGCATGAAGGGTAAAAGAGAGAAAGGACGAACATGGAGTAAGTTCACAAAGTTGCTTCTTCTGACCTATTTCATACTGACAAACTTTCTCACTGCTAAGAAACTTCACCGCTGACAGCTTAAGGTCCACTTTCAAATGCATTTGCACGGCTCGTGTTGCTTATCGGAATTTTCTGTATCACTAAAAGCTAAGTTTAAGTCTCTCTGAAGGCGATGCTCTGGATACACAGCTCTTAAACACGAACTGTCGCTTTAAAAAGTGTGTTATGCAACAGACAGGACAGCCTTCCTGATGAACGGGGTCGTCAGCTGAAGCCAATTATCCGTTTATTCACTCTTTGGCTCCAGATGATCAGCTCTTGTGCGATCACGCAAATCCGTGCAAGCAGGAGATTGTGTCTAGAGGTGTTTTTATTGTTAACATGAAATGGAACTTTGGGCGAACATAAAATGATGTCATCATGACTGTGTGAATACAACAGCTTTTTCACAAATGTTTGTGTGATCTGGTTTTATTGGCCCAACATATCAAGCAGGGAATTTCACTGTGGCTGCAAGAAACAACCATACATCTCAGCCCACAGATCGTCTGAATTGTAAGAATTAAGAGGAAAAGAAAGACAATATCCATGAATATATTGAATATTAAACAGCCCAGATTATTAGCTGCTGGCCCCGTCTTACAGCCCAGCGTAGCTAATTATATCACTGCCGACTAATCCTCTTATCCATGAAAATCTCAGCCATGAATGCCAGCACCCCGTCATTATTTTATTAATATGCACTTTTTTTATCAATACATCGTTATCACTATTTGCACTTTTTACAATGAAGTCAAGGCATTTGGCTAAAAAGAAGAAAAAAAAAAAACACTGGGAAAAATAGGAAGAATGATGTCTTTCTTCTTAAAAAGTGGTGGTCATTTAAATAACATCCTGTACATTAGAAAGATAAAGAAGGAAGCAGAAGTGACATCCACCAAGACACTTCCAGGGAACCTGGTTGGTTAGTTTGAGTCTTTTCCCTTCACAACCAGCGTGACCCCTTCATAAGCACCGATGTCAAACCCGGAAGCTTTTCAAAACATTTGTATCATCTGCTGAGGTTTTTCACTTTACAACCATGTGAGCTCCTGCACCAACAACCAGGCAACCCAAACTATTTCGCTTAAATCTGTCATAGATACTCAAATTAGTTCAGAAAAAGTTCCCTTCATTCTCTGCCTTTTGAGCCTAGCGACTTTTGAGTACCCATTTGGCAAATAAACAGAGAGCAACTAATAAAAAAAAAAAAATTACAACATTACAGAATATGGTTGGAAAAAAATGCTGATAAACAGGTTCTACAGTCATGCTTTTCAAGGGTCATGAATGCCGAGATAGACTAAGAAGCAAAAAAATATTCTTCGCGATAAAGTCCAGTTTTGGAGTTTGGCTTTTGAAATAATGATGAATCACATGTGGGGTTAGCAGGGGTAAACGAGACCCTCCCCCAAAAAAACAACAACCAACCAAAATAAAAAGATAGTTTGCAGAATCAAACCATTAAATTATAGACATTTTGATTAAATGTTTATGAATAATTGGTCAAAGTACAAGACAGAGCAGCTTTCTACTCATTCTATACAAACTGTGGATTTTTTATTCTTTTTTACTCTTTTTATTTGGACAGTCTGACATTGATCTTCATGTTTGCAATGTCAGATTATGATAGAACAGTCTGTGCTCGTGTTTTGAGTATAACCGAGTCTGTAATTTTCTCTGTGCATCCTCCATCAAACCGTCACTTAGACAGAAGGAGTCTGTCTTTCAAAAAAAATCGGTCACATCGTCTCAGTCCAGCTATAATTTTCCTTCCCCTCTGTGCACGCCCGCCAAACACGCACACACACTTGGCAGTTCTTCTTTTCTTTAAGCCAGGAAGACGACGAAGATGATAAAGAAGATGATGAGGACGAGAAAGATCTTGATCATTAGCCAGCGATTGGAGGAGACAGACTGGAAATACTTGAGGATCTCGGTGTGAGCCGCCTCCACGTTCAGTTGCGTATCTTCCACGTTAGCATCGATCCTGTGAGAGAAACAGAGCGATTAGCCACACAGAGACAAATATGGCATATTTGTAACTATAGTTAATGGCACCATTTATCTCTTATTTCCAATTTATTTTTCAAAATATTCACTTTTTTTTCTGACACTCAAGTCAAATCAACTTTATTTGTACAGCACTTTTCATACGTTACGCACTTCCGTGTGCCTCAAAGGGTGAAAACAACAGAAAATAAAACAAAACCAACCCACCCCCACATAAATAAATAAAACACACATGCAAGCGCGCTACGGATTTTTCTCCCTTTACAGAGGCTTAAGAGGCTTAAAGAGGCATGGCTTGGCACCGAGACCTGAGGTGAGGAAATTGCAACCTTTGGGACAAACTGGAGCTACATTAAATCCTGCGTGACTAAAAGAGTAAGAATATGTCAAATGTATAGGACGAACTATAAAGTTAAATGCTCTTTAGCAGGTAAGAGCAATCTAAAAGCAAAGAGATAAAAACCTTAAACCAGTGACTAAAAAAAGTATCAAATAAGATCAGAGGAAGAGTAAGAGTAGAGAAATAAATAAATGAATAGATAAATAATAAAGTAAAGAGATCATTGAAAAACCTGATCAGGAGGAATAATAGAGATCAAGGAAATCAGTAAAAAGCCTGATTAAAAGGGTGAGTCTTGAGCCTTTTCTTAAAACATCAACAGTCTCCAGACTCCACATTGCTCTCATCATACCTTTGGATGGTCTCTTCTTGCTCCTTGACCATGTGCGCCAGCTGCTGGAATATTGAGCCCAGTTCCACGATAGTGCTCTCAATGTTCTGCATGGTGTCAGCACGGCTCTGAATGTAGGAGTCCTGTAAAGATACCGACAGCAAGATTTCAGAGGTGGCCTCTGAAGATTCAAGATTCCACAAAATGCAAGCACTTTTCAGACCGTGAAAACAATTAGATTCAAGCATTTTCAAGGATTTCCAGCACACGTACAAGCGCTACATAATTAAAACACAGTTGCTGAGAGACAGACTATAGAGCAGCAGTCTACCTGCTCGTCAATAAGCTGGAGCTGCAGGGGGTTGCTTTGAGAGTCCATGTCGATTGCCACATCTCCAAGGCTCCGCGACTCATCCTGCATCAAGACTGAGCTCTCTGCGGGGAGACAAGAAGCAGAAAACAGACAGATTATCAAGATAGGGCAGGGATCGTGAAAGCTTGAGGCGTAAAACAGTAGGAACAGAACAGCGGGCACATACAGTAGCTAGTTATACCCACAGGGAGAGTCAAGCGTTCCAGGGAAATACCTTTTAAATTTGAGGTTGTATAGCCCTGGTAGTCATAGCGCGGCTCGCGAGCTGCATGCGGCTCCTGGGCCCCTTTTTTGCGGCTCCCTAAAATATTTTTTAATTTTTGCGTTACTGAGGACCAAATACAGTGGTAGTCATTCACATGGATTTTGAGCTTTTTAAAGTAGCTTGGGGTTTGTAAATTACACTGGCAGTCTTCTTTACATCCAGCAACATTTGCAGTTAAATTTCAAGCAACTTGCTGAATATAAATAGTGTAAAGTTAAAAAGATTCTGAAGAAGCACTGAGTGCGAGATTCACATAATTAAGACTTAAAAGTACTTTTGGAGGTTTGTCTTTTCATTGTCATGAGAAGATGTTTGGCTCCAGTGAGTGTTCCGACGAACTTGTGGCAACACCGACGTTAAATCAGAAGAATATTTTGTACTGCTCCAATTGAGATTTTTTGCCTGAATTCAAACGACACATTTTCCATATTTAGACTAGATTCACAGATCAGCTTTGGTCAATCAATAGTTTAATTCTAGTATTACAGTCAGCATTTTGCTTGAGATTTCACAGACAAAGTCACAATATGTGCAATTAAGCATTGTACTGGTAGTGTAAAGGCCCGCACAGAAAGCGTCTTATCAGAGGGTCTCTCTCCATGCGGCATGTTTAGGTACGATAAACTGAGCAGGAGTCAGACGTGTAGAATATTGAATCCAAAAGCAATGGCACATTGTTACAAAGGCGTGTTCACTCTATTACATCTACACACACATTCTAATGGACATTATTGGAGCAGTGTTTTAGAGATTGCTTAGAAAAAACCCTTGTCGTGGTATAGTTTTGAGAGGTTTTGGGTTTGTTCAGTGTGAAAATGATATTTCCCTCTTTCTGTACTATAAATCTGCTGCTTGACGGTGTTGAGATAAGAGTCCATTCTGCAAAAACTGTGGCCAAAGTCCCGCATTCCGCACAAAATGTCGGTATAGAGTGAACATGCCCTTAGGAGCACACACAATCATGTAGTGTTTACCTGTTGTTGCCATCATTTTTAAAGTGAGACCCTCGTAAAAAATTGCTGAGAAAGGGCGGACAATTACGGTGCAAAAAGAAAAGATGTGGCTGAGCTGAAAGTGAAACCTACTGAAGTTGTTGGCCATCAGAGGAGAAGTGGAGACGGGAGGCTGGGAGAACTGCTCTCTCCTGCTACGCTGCTGCTTCAGGTTCTGCAGGCACAGACACATGTGCTCTTCATTAGAGGGAAATCTGTTTCCACAAGTTCCCCATTTCCCTCATCTTTCTCTCTCCCGCGAATGATAAAGAAACCACAACGATTCTCACCTCTGTTCTTACTTCCAGGACCGATTTGAAGTCATTGGACATGGAGGCCAGTTGAGACTGTGGACAGTGAAAGTATAAGTAGTCTGTATTTCTTGCTGCATTGGTAGAATTTATTGATGCGGAAACATAGAAACAGGAAACAAACCCGCAGAAAAGAGATTGTTCAAGGGGAAGTGTTGAAACATACAGTATATACTAATAAAGGTATGGGCTTTACCTGCAATGACACCACTATTGTGGAAGAGTGGGTTTGGATATGTCGTCCACCTGGAGCTCCTTTGGATCGAACCAGGTCTTGCAGCTGTGCTATCTGTTTGTTCAAGCTATTGATGTCCTAAACACAAACAAAAGGTGACGTGTAAAACTTTGCAGAATATGGCACATTGATTTATCAACTGAATATTTACACTATATTCATAACATACCAGGTATGTGCAACATTTTACTCACTTGCTTGATGATGTAAGTGAGCTCCTCTATCTCCACCGCCTTGTCGTCAAATAGAGATTTTCTTTTTGCCACTGAAATGCAGAAACAAAAGCATGTACAGTTAGAATGTTTGAGCCTGTTTACAAAAACACACAGCAAAATCAGATTAGGATAAAATCTCGACGGAACAGCCAGGTGATACTTACAAATTGTGAGCTTTTCCAATTTGGCAAATGTATTACTCAGGTCTTTCCCAATTCTCCTGCAAGGGAACAAACAAAGCAATGTAGTTGCCTTTGTCATAATGTACTATGTTAGGATTTAGGAAAATGTGATTCTTATCATTCTTAAAAGAAGTTACATAAAACGATCCTATCACTTTCTTTCATGTGCCCAGTCTTTATTGTAGAGCAAGAGGAAATATGTTGTGTTGCGCCACAAAAACATTCATATCAACCTCAGTCATTGTAAAAATGACCGCATTAAACAGGTGTAGTAAAGCTGTGTTTCACTTTGCAAATGAAATAAATACATAAACAAGACAACACCCAATACACCAACAATTTATTCCACTAATGTTGGGGATGTGATGAAACCATGCGGGACTTACTTGGCCATGACTGTGAAGTCACTGCGCTGCCTGAGGGCAGCGTGCGCTGGTTTACTGGGCTGGACTCCATTCTGAGAGGAGAATATAGAGAGAGGAACAGTCAGTGACATGGAGAAAATCTCCAGTTGCAAAACAGTGATTGACTATCAAGCATAATATTCCAGGTCTGCTCCCCTTGATTATTATTACATTGATATTATATGGGTTTAGGTTGCTGGCCAGAATAGAACAGTGCCAACAAAGCCAAAGATATCGGAGCTCAAAAACAGCGTTGCGAAAAAGAGAAGTATGAACACACTGCAATTAACTTCTCAAGTGCAACAAACATTTTCTTAATCTTATGTTGTTTATGAAAAGTCATTTAAAAAAAATCAGTGAAACCAAAATGTAAAGTCAAGCGGCCGAAGCAAACAATGAACCAAAACCAAAAGTATCCAAACCACAGAACAACCCAAAGACGCACTGCATAATTCTCATGTAGGCTGAGTGACAATTGTAAGTGACAGTCGGTCGTTGTGATTGTGCGTGTGTGTCTCTGTGTCTCTGTGTGTGTGTGTGTCTCTGTGTCTCTGTGTGTGTGTGTGTCTCTGTGTGTGTGTGTGTCTCTGTGTCTCTGTGTGTGTGTCTGTATGTGTGTGTGTGTGTCTCTGTGTGTGTGTCTGTATGTGTGTTTGGGTGTCTGTATGTGTGTGTGGGTGTCTGTGTGTGTGTGTCTGTCTGTCTGTCTGTCTGTCTGTGTGTCTGTGTGTGTGTGTGCTGGGTGACAAAACACACCTGTCTGCCCTGAAGAGATTTACAGGCCGACTGGAACTCGAGGGTCCGGTCACGGCACGTCATCCTGTCACCAGCCTGAGTACCGCAGAGTCCTGGTCCGGGTGGGTGTGGTGGTGGGGGTCCGGGTGGGGGTCCAGATGGGTCTGACTGACAGGTAAACACACGTCCCGGTCTGCCAACACACTTACAACCAAGGCGGCGTGTCCTCCGTGGACGTGTGGACGAACATGTCTGCGGTGGGAGAGCGGGATCGTGTCAACACACACATTCACAGCGTGGAACCCACAGCCGGAACCGTTAGCTGGCGGCTCGGCTGGCTGACGTCAACAACGCGGGGAAAACGGCACCACCGGGACCCGAACACAAACAGCTCGGAGGATGTAAACAAAGCGCGTTCTATGTGATCTACATCTATCCGCGTCGAGGACAGACGGAGACGTGAAGGTGTTGTTGCGGGAGAGGAGGCCGCCCAGCCCACACGTCACACAGCTGATCGAGGCCTGACCGGTTAGCCACATGCTAACGCTAGCCTCGCGAAGCTCAGCCCGCGTCTACAAACCGCTCACTTCCGGCTTCACCTTCGGACGTTTCGACCGGAAACCAGAACCTCTCGCTGTAACTCGAAGAACCGACCCGCTGAGACTCACCTGAGTGGATATTACACCATGTTCCGAGAGCTCTCGATGTTTCTGCTGGGAAACTAATCAACCCTGGAGTTAAAGTTCCGATCCGGGTCACTTCCGGCATTGACGTCACTGCCACGTTTACTTAAACGCGGCAGAAAATCCCTGTAAGTGCAACACGCCGCCACCAGGGGTCGCTGTGTTTCCAGAAGATGGTAATGTACGACAATGATATACTTGTGTCACGTGTGGCAGCTTCAATGTTTAGGTGAATCGTGGAAGATAAAATAAATCTGTAATTTTGATGCTTAATAACACTTATATAACAATTCAGAGGTACATTTCGGACTCTATAGTAGTGCTTAGTGCTTGACCTTCATTGTGGTTCCCTGGATGATGAAGCTACTCAGTTTTCTTTAGATATATAAATGTTTAGATTATTTGTAACAAAATAAATATGTAATTGAAGTTTCAATATAATATATTTGAAATACCGGTATAAAGTGTCAATTATTTTTCATTGAAGATTTAATCAAATTCCAATTTCTATCTTTTATTATTATCGTTATATTACCAGCGAATACCCGATTGACCATTAGACTGCAAACAAATGTCAAATGTTCCGATATCCCCTTCCTTTACGTTTGGTAGTTGTTGTGCAGCTGGACTCTTAACTCCTAAGAATGCCAGCACTGCAAACACCCTGTCCGGGACATCTCCTTATTGACACAGCACCTGGGGACATCAGTGGCGAACACCACTTGATTTAAAAGGGGGTCTTGGATGGGGCCTGTGGGGGGGGTATCTGTCTCATGCGGTTTTCTCATAAAGTCTCACTGCACCTGAATACTTGAAAGAACACACAGGAGGCTGGGGCTCTAACCACTGGAGCGCTGGATTGCTAACAATTTCTAGATATTTTCTAAAAAAACGTTGCGGGTGAATTCTGTAGGGATGATAACATGGAGGCCTTTCTGGAGGAACTCTAACATGAAATACATGCAGTCACCTGTGTTGATCATCAACATCAGTATACGACATCACCTGAATCACAAGATTACTCGACCGACACTGATCGACGGCAGTTATAGATGTTGCAAAGTGAGTCTTGCGGAGCTGTTGTGCTGCTGGAAATGAGATGAACCTTAAGTTAGTGGAGGCGGAGGAGGAATGACAGACGGGGGGTTTGATTGGCTGCCGATGCCCCAGGTGAGTCAACCTGCAGGTACTATATGGAGAACGAGATAAGAACCGGCAGGCCCTCTGATCTCCTCTCGCTCCTACTGGTACCCGCATCTTCCGCCTGACATGAGCGAGCACGCCCAGACCACAAATATGCCCTCTTCTATTTACCTCCTGGACCCCCAACCACAGCTACACCACCACTCTGCTCCTTTGCCTCTCCTCCTCACTTTAAGCCACCTTAACACCCCTCCAAACTCTCTGCTCACACTTTTGATGTTTAAATGTCTTTCACTGTGGAGAATGACCCTTATCAGAACACAATAGTTTCTTCAACACCCCCCCCTTTTGATCTCCTTTCTTCATCAGCACACATTATACCCAATTGTTACATTATCATATCAATTTGTCTGTTTTGGTTTCTCCTGCTCCATTGTAGTATCCTTTTCATTTATATATTTATTTATAGGGGCCGATTCCCATTACTCAACATTGTCAAAACATCAATCTGTTATCAAGGTTTATGTCCTTCAGTGGACTGAGACAGATGAGCTCCATGTTTCTGTTGGCGATAATGCCGTCCGTTTGTGTTCACAACATGTTAAAAACACTGTCTTTCCTGTTAGTTTAACAGAAACGTACGCATGAAGCTCCTGTGTGCAGCTACATATTAAGCTTGTGTCTTTTGTTTTTGGTGTCTCTCTCTCTCTCACACACACACACACACACACACACACACATGCATCTACACACAGGAGCCCTGATAGCATCAGACAACACACGCTTGCAGGCCAGATAGCGTCCAGTACCTGCTTCAACACAGCTGCTGCTACAAAAGAGGGAGGAAACCATGGCTGGAGTATTTGAAAAACAGGACTCTGAATGCAGAGAAAGCAAGATGGAAAAATACAGGATGTCCTGAGCCTGTGCAGCGACCAAAAGTGAAAGGAGTGATGGATGATCAATGGAGTAGGGGGGACGGAGGGAAACCGAAGGAGCAACACGACAGATTGATATGATGGATGAATTTGGGAGGTCAAAGTCAGGCTTCAAGTTCATAAGAGGAGGCAGACAGAGGACGAGAGGTACCAAAGACACCAGCAGAGACGGTCCCTGCCTCTCTGCCTCTGCGTCACTGTTAGCTACTACAATGACGCACTTGGATGTGGAGGGGGATGGGGGGGGGGGGGGTCTGAAAAGTGCAGAGCTTTACAAGGCTGATTTTAGAGCAAAGACATCTTCTCGCTATTGTGATGCATGACTCACTGGGCCCTTTTCTCTTTCTCTCTCTCTCTGTCTCCCTAATCTGGCAGTTATATTTAGTACTGGCCTGATGCCCTTCCAGACAGATACATTGGCAACAGCATTTAGCTCCTCTCCTCTCCTCTCCTTTCCTCTCCTTTCCTCATCGACAATGTAATAATTAATCCTGCCAGCATAGCAAATGTGACGAGGGAAACTTTTAACCACTACGTGACATCACCGATGACGTCATCATCAGCACCGGAGCCAGAAGAGCCCTCAGCAGCATCATTCAGGATGGAATAGACTGGAATAAATAGATATCGCTCTCACTTTACAGATCTCTGACAGCAGACAAAAAGCCCGACCAGTGTGGAAAAACTCTCGGAAAGAAACTCGTCTTGTGTTTGGGTTGTAGCCTCCTCCTGCATTTTTCCGTTTGCTGCCAATAGGCATCTACATAGAGACTGGTGTACGAGTCTGCTCACTGGGACACCTGTAGGAAGTGTTTGACCCAACATTTGTGATGTCATACACTGCTGTTGTTCCACGAAAAAAAAAAAGCAAACTGACCTGCAGATCTTCACAAAGGCCGTTATACTTCAATTTTTGTTTCAGTTACCTCTAAAACATGTAAGATTAACAGCTCACATTTCATCAGAAAGTGCGAGGATTTTTACCCACTGCAATGGGTCAAATACGCAGTTACTGCATGTAATGAAACAAATGAGTGATATTCTTTAGTGTGAAAAGCAACAATGTTGTGAGAAAGATGTGGTACATAAAAAGCAAATGGAATATGTCAGTAAAATATCGGCGCACGTATTCAGTTATGTTCACACTCGGTCAGGCTGCACACCTTTGTACTCCACAAACTTCTGACTCAGCAGAGGAGATTAGAGGAGGAGAGGGAACAATATTGTGTCTCATAACAGCACGTCACATCACACACGCACACAGTTTCTCTGTCCCCCAACTCCCAGGGTGGCACCGTAATCAAAAATCCCTGTTTACCTTTCATTACCGTAAAACCAGAGATTAAAACAAAGAAAATGGATGAGCGGGAGGAGAGATGAGGTCAGAACAGAGAGGAACATAAACAGTGGCAGTGAGAAAACCAGAGCTTTATACGAAAAATAAGACATTTCCTTTAATAACATCTGTAACATCACGGTTGATTCCTGGTATCATTTTGGATATATTTGATGATGCAGTATACACTTTTATGTAGACATTGAATCGATTAACTGCCATTTATATGCTAATACAACATAAGACTGCATTGTTTTCTACATCGACATCATAATAGGGCACAAATGGTGTAGCAGCAAAAAAAGAGTGTTGTTTTCTTTATACATCAGCTACAGTCGTACAATGTATTTGCAGAGAAGTGTTTCATCGACAGCTAAAATGAAGTTACAAATACATTTCTAAAGTATGTACTACGTCATACACAAGGTTATGGCTGAATATTAGAGATTACAAAATGTTAAATATTCTATTAAGGGGTGTCTATAAGCTACTAAGACACTGGAGGCTTGAACAGGGCTACCTTTACAACAGAGACTGTGCAGATACAAAGCACATTGAAGTTTCAAAGTGACACAAGACCTGAACATTTCAATATAATACGATGTCCGGGTCTGTGTATCTCAAAGAATTGTGATGCTGCAATCGGTGGAGTTTCCAGCAAATATCAATACTGACGGAACTGGTTTGACAGTGTTTTTCATCACTGGTTAGATTTAATGCTTTAAAATTATGCTTACATGATCCGGAGTCCTCAGCATCACAACTCTTTAAGATGGAATGTTTTTGATACGTCATTCACGTCTGCATGAGTGGAGCTTGTTAGTCGGAATCCATTTTGTGCCTCAGGTTCTGCCCTTATTACAAGTGTATCCAGTCAAACAGTGTATCATACGTGCTTGGCGATTTCTAACACAAGTGCAATCTGTTACTGAGGATGAGCTTTCCCAAAACATTTGCTCAGAAAAAGAAATATTACTGACAAACGAATGCGTCGGTAACATGCATCGCTTTTAGTGAATACTATGTGATGTTATAGTAAGATTTAGCAAAACCAAAAGAATAGTTTGGTATTTTGTGGGAAACTCAACAACCCACATTACATCTCATTGTAAAGGACCTTAGCTTTAGCTTATGTTAGCATGACTCAGCAAATTTAATCACTAAAGTTAACAGATTGCCTTATTAGCTACTTTATGTTAGTTTGCAGACTGAAAAACGGGGAAAACAGCTGGCGTGGCTTTGTCCAATTGTCAAAGAAATCTGATGGTCAGCATTTCAGGTTTAGCAACATATTGAACATTTTGCATTCAGCATTTTGGCCATATGTTGGTAACACACACTCTCTTGGCTGCAATTGGTCTTGAACATCTTCTTAGCATTTTTATATAGATTAAATTAGGTTTTACACATTTACTAAAGAGATTTAAGAACTTCACAGTTTATTATTCTTTGAATCTTTGGAGAAAAACAGCTGTTTCCATCTGTTTATGATAAGATGATGTTGATAATATATGGGTTTAATTCAGGCTGCAATTGTTTTGGGATAACAAAAGTTTTGGGAAAACATCTCTTCTTCTCACACAGTGTCGGGTCTGCAACTCAGAGGGCCAATTCAACTTTCCACAAATGACAAATGCTTCAAACACGCTCAGAAAAATCCTATAAGGTTCCTCTCATCGGTGGTGATCACTACAGGTCTATCGCAGCTCCACGTCTCTGTACTTATTGCTAAATGCGGATATAAACATGACCAGCGAGGTCTCAACACACAGGAAAGGTAACAACAATGCTCTAATACTTGGTCGTTAATAGGTTATCATAGAGAGGTAGTGATTGAAGCATTGATTGACAGTAATAACTAACACTGAACAATAAAATGGAAATTAATAATCTCATTTCCAGAGAATATAAATACAGAGCTTATCGCACTAGCCACTCAAATTCGAGTCCATTTGCTGAAGGCATTCTCTCACAGCCATTCAGACCTTGGACTGCACGCTGCTCCTGGGTGACTATTCTTCAATCAGCAGGAGCGTTTGAATCCTGGGGGAAAGTATGGACATGAATCTTGGGAGTTTCAAAGCTACTTTGTACCACAGAGCTAAGATGTCACTGGTGAGAATAATTTAGCTCTGAATAGGTCTCAGAAATGGGTTTTCAACTCCCTGACCTGCCATTATGCATCCTCCAGGTCCTCATGTCAACAGAGCCCTGGCTTTGACTCGTCACGCTGACTGGCAAACTGATTCAAGGCCTCATCCTTTCTGCCCCGGCTCCCACCCAGCAGCCAAAGCAGGCTAGGCTAGCATGGGGTTAAAGCGTGAGATCCAGTCAGAATATAAACAAGTTATGGTCCAAATGAATAATACTCTTTCCATTGCGCCTCTAACATACAACAAAAACAAGCATGTTTTCTTTTGACCGCGCTGGGAACAGCTATTTGCTTGGTTTTTGTGTGCAACAGACAGCATTTCCCCAGCGATTGTTTGAACTACACATTATAATGTATATCGTCTCCCATTTGTGGCCTTGTGTGAGCCGTCTCTGTTTAAATTCAATACATTTGGGTATCGGTTTAGTTGCTGTGTGTATACATAGCCGGCCACCCAGCGTGAGTCTTTATGCAGACGGATTAAAGATGAACAAAAACAAAACAAAGACACATTCTGCAATATAGAATATCTCTTCAATCAGGTTGACAGAATTATCATAAAATAGAAAACAGAGGCATGTAATACAATACTTATGTTGCAGTAAATTGCAAATACAAACAAAAGACATATATTTGCACACTTGGTGTGGCACGAATAAAAGCTTATGGCTACCTGCATTCATTTCACTCTGCCTGTGTGTGTGTGTGTGTGTGTGTGTGTGTGTGTGTGTGGAGATACATGTACGAATGCTCACTGCAGCACAGAGTGAGGAACGATAGTGGGGCTTCTGCAGTGTCGCCTGTGTTCCTGCTTTAAGTGTGAATGTTTGTGCGAAGCAGTGGACAGCCGCCAGACCTCATTATTGTCATTCTCCTCACTGCCTGAAAGAGAGGCAAAGAGAAGCAAAGCGGCTGCTTTCAATCGAGGAGCCAAGGAAGGATGGAGACAAAAGGGCCCAAATTAAACAAATGCTGGAAAGCAGCTTGGAGAGCCAGCCCGTGGTCATACACTTTGAATGATAGAGAACGGCTGCAGGGATAACCCATCTGGGTCTTTCAGTGGGGAGACCACACAGATACACTCCATCCCAGCATTCATCTGGAGCATGGGTCCACGCACGCAGGGGTGCCAGCCCATGAGCGTATCCTATGTCCATCTGGTATGTCTGAGTGTTTGTGTCCTTTTCCCAAATCCTCTTCGCAAACATCAGCCTTGACATGAACCTTGAATCTGTCTGCGGGTGCAGTTTTCCCTGATAGTTCCACTGAAGCATCGACATGTAGGACACCTCCATGAAATTGATCCACTTCCTCCCGAGTGGCCTTGCGTAGCGTGATGATCCGTCCCTGCAGCTCTGTACAATCAAAGCTGCAGCAGGAAAGGCTCATGCTGTGTGCTTGTATCCACCGGGAAAAATTTAGCAGATTTGGTTTTTTCCATTCGTGTCCTCCGCGTCTCTCAAAGTCGCCACTTTCATCCCTCCACTCGTGATGAATTGTGTGACTCTACATGTCCGTGCACGTACGTATAGGAAGCTCTGCAGAAAAAACCAAGAGGTGGTAGACGTTTGACTGCACACACATGCGTAGATCTACAGTATACTTAGCTATATTTTCGCTTAACTAGACTACAGTTCTTGTGTGTGTATTTGCTAATATATCCTTCAGGTTGAGGTACTGGATGTCCAGGTGTTGAGTGGATGATCAGTTAGCAGGGATTTGGTGGAGAGACCAAGGAGAGAGGGAAGTAGGTGGATACATCAGGTCCTCATGGCGTCACACCTGCAATCAAACGAGGATGGAAGTGTCAAACAATAACACTCCACATTTGGTTACACTCTCTTGGTAATCCACACAAGAATGAAGAGTAAATGCTGGATTAATAATGGTCATTGGTTTGCGCATCAGACCTCCACAATCATCACTTTATGGGAACCAGAACATGTGTAGTCCAAATAACCAATAAACTATCTGCAGAATTCCTCATTAAACTGTTCACATCTGTGTGGGAAATGGATTTATAAGAGCAGCAATGGGAAATGGCCTTAGAGGAAGCACATTAAAAGTCAATTTGTGCTCAGTCTGATGCGACTGCAGGAGCCTCAGCGATCACATTGATTGAAGTTAGACTTGAGATGTTTCCTATATATAAACGCTTCACCTCTGCACCTTCCCGTCTTTGCGTCGCCATGTATTCCTGACTTTGGCTTTAGAGCGGGCTAACCTGCAGCGATGAGAGTTGAGCTCGCGGCCTTTCCGGTGGCAGCTCGCAGCGCTGACGGTGCAGACGCACTTGCACGTCGTCGCGTCCAATGCCCACTTCCTCCCTTTGCAAGGTCGACAGGTGGGCCTGGGAGAGGGCGAGGGGCTGGCGGGAGGAGTGGGGAGAGCGGGGGTCCTGCAGAGGTGATGTGAAGGAATGGTTGAGCTCACAGTTCATCACACACTTGATTAATAAGCTCTGTGAGTTGTTTATTATCTTGTAACATGGTAACCTTTGCTCTCAGCAGTAAGATGTGGGACTAATGTGGGACAGCGTCTCTGCTCTTTCTCTCTCCGCGTTGCCATCGTTAGTTTCCAGCCTGGCCCAAACTTTCTCCTCCAGACGCTCTACTTTTCTCTGCGACTTGAGAAACTTGGTCCATTAACTGGAGCCCGTTCTGCCTCTGTCTTCCCGGGAGGCTGGCGGCTTTAATGAAGTTAATTAATGAGGCACAGAGGGGCCATCTTTGTTCGCGCCCAGATGACCACGCCTGCCGCTGGCATGGACAGAGGAGGTGGCATTGGAGAGCAAATTACACAGATTTCACCCCTGCCAGCGTCTGAATAAAGCCTGTTCTGAGTGATGGATTGGTGCTGAGCCACATCACTCCCAAACCCAGCCACCTCTGGCCCCGGGGGCCGGAAATGACTGACAGCAAAGTGGTTCAGACGGGAGCACTGCCTCTTTTTTTTTTTTATTCCTCAGTACTCTGCACTCAATCATGGGAATACCGGTAGTTTTAGAGAGACACACACTCATGTCCAGCACAGCTCATTTTAATCCCAAATCAGTGGAACAAAGTAATATTGTTCTTACTCTGAATGTTTCTGAGTGAGCTCTGTGGCTGCTTTGAATTACATCTTTATTCAGCCAACCAGCGACAGTGAATGTTAAAATGATCTTATAGTTTTTCATTGAAATGTATATCAGGTAAATTACGATTATCTGTGAATAAAGTAATGAAATTGTGGTAAATACACATGAAGCCATCCTCAGTGTTTTACTGTATTAAGAGCAGCAGGTGTGTGTTTAATGTGTGTGTCAGACCTTGACTAAAATGGCTGTAAAACAAATTGTCCTTCAGGAATAACATAGACCAGATAACCTAGTTTTCCCCCCTCTAATTCAAACATTCACTCTCAGGCAGACGATGTGAAAAATGCTGACTAACACACTGTAAATAAAATCTTTATCTGAACTTTTGTAGAAAATAAGTTTTAAAACATACGGAGCTCTGATGGCTTCGACTGTCTTCTGTCTGGACCTTCCTCTCCCCTTTTTCTTGTTTTTTGTTGACTTGGGATGGGGCCTGGGAATTTATAGATAGACAAAATGTAAAAGAAAAGCAGATTATTCTTGAACCCTGCCGCAATCTCCATTAGTATATGACACATGTTATGTTATGTTTGCTACCTTGCACTCTGTGTTGGCAGGAATTCTTCTTTTAATCTACACACGGATAAAAGAAAGTGTGTCAGTATAAAAGAGAAGTCAGAGGTCACCAGGTGCATCACGTTTGAGTGTGTTTATTACCTGCACTCACACTGGCTGTGCTCGACGAAGGGCAGCTCAATCAGCTCGTGTCTCATGAAGGACGTCCTCATCAGCTGCAGTATAAAAAAAATAAAATAAAAAATCAATACAGTTTTCCACCTTAATTTCTTTGACATTGGGGGGTCGTTTGCTGCGTACCTCCATGGTGAGTGTGTGTGTGAGCAAAGGGACACACTCCATGGCCTCGTCGGCACAGCAACCGCCGCACCTCCGCACTGACACGCAGGACGGGACGAAGAGGTGGTGCGTCTCCTCCGGGAACTCCCGCCAAACCTCCACCAGGGTGTCGCGGGGTTCGCAGCCGCTCCGCGAATACACCTCCAGCCACCGCCGCACTCCTGGGGGCGAACACAGGGGACGTGTTTGGATTTCACTCTGTCAGACTCAAGTGTTAGGCGATTTTCTGGGGGTGGTAGAATAAGGGAGGGGTGTACCTTCTCGAGCTTCCCTGGATTTAGGGGAGTCTGCTGGTCGCCAGTGGGCAAGCTGGGTGGGAGGAAATGTAATAAAAATTAATGTGAAAGTCACGTTTAAAGTGCATAAAGTTGACATATTAAGTGGTTATTGTTTAAAAGATACTGGACCACCTGGTAGCGCAAGTATGAAACTAATTCCGTATGATACAACAGTGCAACAATAAATATTTATGAAGATTATAAGATTCCCAGTTAATTGAGCCTGTATTGATTTATTTCAGTAGAGCCTCTGCCTCTTCCAGGGCCTGTAATTAGTGCTTTAACCATCTCATTGAGCAAATATAATGTAAAGTAAATCTAAAATAAAAGGGCATGAGCATGAGCCTGCAATTTGTAGTGCTTTATCCATCTCATTGAGGACAAGAACATCTTAAATACAAACATTAGAATCATAATGGAGCGTGGATTTATTGAAAGCCACGGACCAATCCTGAATATAAGTTGTATATAACAAAAAAATCTAATGTCAAGTCAATCTAAAATAAAAGGACATGAGTACATGATGTACCATAGCAAAATGTTTTTTTTCCCCAGTTGTTTTGTTCTTCATGTATTCGGGTCTTTTATTCAACAAATGAACACGTGCCTCTGCTGTTATCTCATCAACCCTCCAATAAATAGAGCCATTATTCACCCTCTCTGTCACACTGTTTTAAAGGTTGCTCGATTCCAACCGATGAAAGAGAAGCGCCTTATTATTTCACACCTGGCATCTTTGATCGTGAAACGTTGAGTTATTTTATGGCCGCTTAATAACAGGATGGAACCAAACTTTGAAGCACACACACACGCACACACACACACACACACGGAGCAGAAGAAGCAGAGTTCGGCCTCTGTTATGACAGACTTTGGTAATGGCTCGGCCGTTTGAGTGAATGACAAAATATTTTTCATTCGAATGCAAATGTTTTTTCAACTCTTCGACTGTCTGTGGGAGGGAGCTGCTGGGTTTGTGCCGGCTACCTTTGCCCTCCAGTCTATTACCTGATTATGGTGTGTAAAGCACTTTCAGTAGCTCAGTGCTGCAGATAGTGAACATCTGCCACTGGATTTTTCACAGATGAAACGTTCACTTAATAGCTTTTTCCCAAAATATATCAGTCCAGTGTAATGATTGCCTTCGTATTTGCTCTTATCTTTTTCGTACTTTACACACAACTGTCTCATAGAGGACGTGGAAGCCTGTGAGAGGGGATGTAATATGAAAAGAGAAATGAAAATGTAGAATTATAATGACAGGATCAAGGGTAATGATAATAGCAGTTAATTGTTTTTAAAGGGGCGGGGGTCACATGTTTTCCAGTGCCAGAGTTTGGTTTGTTTTATGTCAGTTCTGGTGTTTACTCACACATTTGATTCCCCCAGTCGCCCCTGAGCAGCAGGCGGCATTACATTTATTCAAATGTTAGCCTAACTTCACCTCGTGCTGAGTCTTCCTGAAAATTTCAGTGATTCACATATTGGGAACTTGCTTTTGTGTCCAGTAAAAAAAGGGCGAGTCCCCAAAGAGACACTGCGCCAAATGTCCCCACAACATTAGCAATACAAGTGAAAGCTCACACACACACACACACACACATGCTGCCCTTATTGGGCGTATGTGTGTGAGTGTGTGAAGACCAAGGCCACTCAGAGGGGAATGTAGACTTTGTTCTGTTAACTGCTCCACCCCCTTTAACACATACACACACGTAGGCTGGTATAGCAGTCCCCGTCAGGACATTTGTTGGTTTAATGCATTCCGAGCCCCTTACCCTGACATCAACCATATCATCTCATCTCCTCACTCACAACGTTAGCTTAGAGGGAATATAAACACGGCTACTGTAGAACCTGAACATCATCCTTTAAGCTCCCTTTGACGACGCCTCAGAAAACATCCTCATCTCCCCCAAATGTCCTCGCCACAGTGGTTGAAAAGCTCAAATTGATCCTTTTGAAAGATAGCCATACAAGGGCGCACACACTCAATATGCAGACTAGTTTGCCCCAGTTTGATTCTGGGTTCAACTCAGACTGAGGCCATTTTGTGACACTGGGAGGATGTGAGCTGAAGTAAGTGTGTCTACTCTACCTCCTTTTGGCAGCTGCATCTGCTCGTCCCAGTGCCAGCCCCGTGCCATCTGCACTGGTATTACTGCCTGTCTGCTGTCTAACACGCTGAACCCCCCCGAGCTCACTGTGCAGATGGGTGAGAGACCCCACATCCACATCAGCACCGAGAGCGCCGGCACAACAGCAGGAAAACGATGACCCCCTTTTTTCCAAATTAGCTGTCAGAGGAGCAGGCGGCGTGGAAGCAGACAGCTCTCGGGTGCGAGGATAGCAGCTGTGAGCAGGTGAAGACGGCTCTCGGCGCGCGCTGGTGTGCTCGTGTAGCGTCTGGGATCATGAATCAGTAAAAACACGCGGCGTGCAGCAGCTCAAAGTCAGGGCTGGGTCCCACAGCGCCTCACAGCACTGCCTGTTCCTGATACAAGTCTCCAGACATAAATAAAGAAACAGCTCAAGCAGATCTGAACACACACACTCCTGTCACTGTAAGAGCTTGTGTGTGTGTGTGTGTGGATAATGTGCCCATACGTCATTTCAATCACATTTTACGAATAATCTCCAATAATAAGATCCTCTCTTCTCCAATGCAGCTTCATACTAGTTATTCGTAACTCAAACAACTTTTGGTTGCAAGCGCAGTGCTCCAAGTAATACATGATTCCAATTTGTGATGGAAATGTCTTCACTTATGGCAAAGAGACCAGAGGATTAATACCTCTATTAAAGATGAAGCTGGGACTCTTTACAAAGCATACAAAATCCACCCAGTTCTCTAAAACCCTCTTATTAGGACGCCTAGTTTGTTTAACGTGAACAATAAACTGCGTTACAGTGACACCTCCATATTGTGTGTGACTGAGTGGGGGGGGGGGGAAGAGGTGAAATTATTTTTTTTCGCGGCTGCTAGGCAACCACACTCCACCACAGGAAGCTGCTGGTCCTGATGAAAATAAGAGCATTGTTTTTACGCTTTGTTTTTTCGCACCGCTTGAACAAACATGATAAGTCTGCTTTAAAAGGGGGCTGGCAGCCATATTCCGCCACCTGGCTCCCAGTTTGTCATGGTTTCCCGCCTTTACACAATGGCAAGCTAACACAAACTCAACAGAGCTAATTAAGCTAAACTAAGCTAAGCTAAGCTAAGCTAATTGGTACCTTTCACTTGTTTTGTACAATTTGTTTTGTGTGCAGGTAGCACAGTGAAATAGTATATTCCCTCCCCAAAATTACCTACTGTTACTTTGATTTAGCAAACAAAATCATTTCCGGTGGAGATTTTGACCAATCACCGGTACCGCTGGAAAGGGGGGATTTCAACTAAAAAAAAAATGGCAACCCAGGAGTTGTCCCGTACCTGGCCAATAACCTTAGCGGTAAACAATGTGATTCCAACTGCGACCAATTCAAACATTTAACGTTATATGAGCAGTTATATGACGACTTATAAGAGCCACAGTTTATTTTTCTTTATTAATTAATCACAGTAAACAGCGGGATTAAGACTGTGAGGGTTCACGGCGGCGGGAATGAGGTGACAGGTGTCATTGACCCGGAGACAGCTCCCGTTGGGATAAACAGGCAAAATAAAGGATTTTACGTGTGTGTGCGCGCGCGTGTGTGCGTGTGTGTGTGAGTGTGTGTGTGAGCCAAGTGGTCATCGGTGTCAGCTGGTGAGAAGCGGCGCTCTGAGGTCAGATGGTCCAGACCTACCTTGGCGTGGGACGTCGGGATTCTGGTGAGCAGCAGGAATTGAAACATTCCTAGAATAACTTGAAGCATAATCCCCATCGTGCAGGAGTCCAGCGGCCACACACACATGTGTTTTTGGATCAATATATATTAAAAAAATAAAAATAAAATAAGAGCGTGTCGGTCCGCTCACAGAGGCGGGGATGTGGCGCTCCCGCTCCGGGCTTCTGCTCCCCGCAGCGACGCCCGGGGCGCCATCCTCCGCCCGCACCGGCAACTTTTTGTTGTTTTTTTTGCAGATGAGATGAAAAGACAGCTGAGGATTCAATAAAAGCACAGGAAAATTTTTTTTTTTAAAAAGAGTCTAGGAGAGGGCTGGACGTGGAAGCCCCTTCCCCTTCCTCTGAGCCCACCTGTGCCCCTCCGAAGTCATGGTGTCACTTTAAACACCATCACACCCCCAAAAAAATCACGAAATCCACCTTTAAACTTTGCCTCCCGGTGCTTTAAGGAGCCGTCTGATCCCGTGGAACCGGCGGAAGAGGAGGAGGGGGGGGGAGGAGGGGGGGTGCGGGGGGGGCGGCGTGGCGTGACAGCATGCAGGCTCCTCCGGATCCACCGCAGAAACGTGGTGCGATCATGAAATCCTCCGTGTGCTGCGTGGAAAAAGACTCACATCATCCGGCTGCGGGAGGTTTTCTCCGGTGAGGATCCGCATACCCCGCTGCCCGGCTCGGTCACAGCCGCTCCACACTGTCGCTCCCACTGAAAACGTGACGCGCCCCCCCCCCCCCCCCCCC
>CAESWR010000870.1:61027-75686 GCA_903171835.1 Mullus surmuletus
CCCCCCCGAGACCATCCATCTAATTACACCAAAGGTCGCCCCACGCACCCGCTCGCCACGGCGGGACCAGCTGACGGCGCCCGCTCCCCCATCTGTCCCGGCCTGCCCGCCCCTCGCCCAGCAGAAGCAGCACAGATTGTGACTCTTGTGTGACTTCACAGGCACAGCAGGTTTGTGGCGCTCGCTCAGGCCCCGCCCCCCGCTGCCCCCCGCCGCCCCCGCCGGTCCCACGTCCCATATGAGCCTCTGTGGATGTGCGAAGGCTCTGATTGCTCCGATGCTCAGTTGGGTATCGCGCAATCTGTGAGAAATGTGTCGCCCGCTTCTCCCACTTTGCAGCTGAGAAATGACTTCACACGTTGGTTGGAGTCGTGACACGACTCTCACCATGGCTGGACTGGGCCGCCATTTTGTTTGAGACCTTTGTTTTATAAAGGCTCCACAAACAAACATAATGTACAAACATCTGGACTGCAAAGAAGCTGGCAAGAACGTTGAGCTTGAATTGAATCTTGAGACCTGATCCAGCGGGTGAATTTAACTCAAATTTTTGACTCTTCTCTCACACCCCGTTTACACCTGACATTAGCATGTGTCTTCAGTGTCCACATTAAGATCCAATCACATCTTTGAGCGGGAAAATTAAATTAACAAACAAGAAGAAACAAATGAAAGAAGAAGAATGGTCGCCATCGGTGAAGCTGAGCTATTGTCTGCTCTTGTGTTGGCGTTTGGAAGCGGTGGAAGAATCTGCCTCCAACAAGTCCAGTGGAGAGCAAAGCAGAGGAGAACGTTTGTGTCTTCCTGCTGTGGCCAGAAACAACAGCGTCCAGAGGAGCATCTGCTCCGACTGCTGGCAGAGGATTGTGATGGGACCTTCACCCAAGAAAAAAAAAATCACTGGAAGGCTCCTAGCTTAGCGCGCTAACCGCTGCTGTCCACCTTGCTGGTTCGTTTTGGAAACCTTGGTACGCTGCCATGAAGTATTTGCGCCCTTCAGTTGTGGTATGATACGGGAGGCGTCAGTGATTCCACCGGTGTTTAATGAGCACCCAATGCCTCCCTGACCTCCTCACAGCTAAATCCCTCCTCAGTGTGTTTGCACCTGCTCTTTCATGTGCTCAGACACTCTCCCATTGACATCCATCACCCAACACACACCGTGATGCTGCTGGGAACGGACCTCAGACGATTCACCAGCAAAACCCCTTGAAAGTCACAATGAATCTTTAGCTAACAGAAAATCCCCTCCTAACGCTTCCTGATTCTGGAGCTTTTATACATCAAGACGTCACACATCGATTCACCGAGCTATAATTGGGTGTTCGGACATTTACAGGCAGCACATTTCTCTTCGCGAATGCTACATGCTAGCTCTTCGTGTGTGTGTGTGTGTGTGTGTGTGTAGCAGAAATTGTGCATTACATCGAAGCTTTACTTTATTAAAACAATTGGCTATGAAATAATAAGGGCATTACTATTTATGAAAATGTCCTGATTACTCTTTAGGAAACAGCGGGGAAATAACCGCATTGACTGAAAATGATATTGTGCTGTGTGGCAAAACATGACCCACATGGTTCTTTAAGGGCATCATTTGTCATGGCGGGACGCAGTAATTACACTTCATGTTGTGCTCCAAGGAGCCTTTACTTCACATTTTGTTCATTAGGAGCCTTTGGTAACGTCAGGACGTGCAGCCATTACTGCCAGTGCCATCAAACACCCGCCACTAATGAATGGGCGAGTATTTTTCCATTAGAAAGGCGTATTGTTGCAGTAATTGAGTGTAAAGACGCAGAACACCTCTCGTATTCATAATGAAACTTATAGGATAAATATATTCACAAACAAGCGTGTCAGGATGACGAATACGGAGCCGAGCCGCAGAGATTGATGCTGCAAAGTTAAAGCAAATTGCCAGACCATAAAAATGTGTCGTCAGCGCGATCGCTCTATTATTAATGAGGCCGAGCGTCACGTTCAGTGATCACAGTGAGTATTTGCCAGGTGGGATTAAAATTACCCCACACGGATGTAGTTTCACATATTTATACAGTTTTATGTCTTTATTTTATTTTATTTTTACATTAACAGAGTCTGTAGAGAATGTTAGCCAGTGTTGAGGGAGCGTTCGCTGCTCGCTGGGTCCTCGCCGCTCTGCCGGCTAACTCTTAACGTAAATAACCGCGGTGGGCGGCGGCTGAGATGGTGTCGTAGCACGGGTCGGAAGAAGGCGATGACTAATTCGTGAGGCTGTTTGCTAGGCGGCCATGCTGGGAATCATTAGTCGCCTGTCGGTCACCGCAGCGACCGCACTCTGGCAAACATGAGCCTCTGTGCTCTGTGAGATGTTTGGGAGTCACAAGGTCGGAGGAGGATGCGGCTGGCCGGCGCGTAAATGTTGTTTTCTTCCTTGAATGCAGCCTTGTGCCTCTGAGAGCTCTGATGGTGATCGGGGATCTGAGGCGGCTCCTGAGCTGAGGGAAGTCCTGCGTCTCCTCAAATGGGGTTCCTCAAAAAAAATGGGTTCCTCATTGTTCTGAATGGTGGTGAGATGGTGAGCAGACAAGTTCACAGGGAGGCTTTTTTGTTGTTTTTTGTGTGTTCTTGCCTGATGAATATCAATTGGCTCTTCTTGGAACCCCCCCAAGCTGCACCTCTGTTTCAATGACACGGTTGGAACCTGGATGAGCCTCTTGGCAGCTTCACCGATGAGACCAAAGAGAAAAGGTTGTGGAAAGAATCAGCGGAGAGGGTTTTTGGTGAGAGCGTTTCGCCGCTGATCTCCTGATATTTGAGGATGGGAGCCTCTGCCAGGTTTGCAGAGCTGTAGAACAAGCTTTCTCAACATAGAAACTGTAACCAAGTGTTGGCGGACTGCGGCCGCAGCTTTGGGGTTTCACGAGCCCACAAGGATTCATGTTGGTGTTTACAGTTCTAACGTAGAGAGTCCGTCCAGCTGTCCATCAATCGAACCATCAAAGAGTCCACCACAGCCAAAACACAAAAAAGAATCACGAGGAGTTGAAGGAGCTGATTATGAGCTGATATTCAATCATCAGTAAAGCTGAGACACCTTTAATGATGCGAGTTCTGCAGACAGATGTCAGATCCACAAGCAGAGCGCCACCGCAGTGTTGGAGCTCTTGGCAGGAGGTCACGGGGCAAGAGCTGGCTGAGCGTTTCCAGTGTTTCATGCTGAATATGTACGCCCACCACCACTGCAATCCAGTTGACAGAGAAGAGGTGAAAACTAAAGCTGTGAAGCCTGGAGCAGAAGCTCTTGGTCCTGTGTGAGTCTGAGCACCGCGGTGCAGATGTGGAAGTTTCCCATGAAGCTGCTCAGATCCGCCGTCACCGCGCACTGACTTACTCTGCCCTCATTGTTTGCCCCCAACCCAGCACTTCCTGTTTGCCTTCTTGGGACAGGAAGCAGTCTGGACTCTGAGATCAAAGACCCCCTCAGTCATTCCCTTATCACAGCCGGGGGGGGGGAGCAGAGCCGCCTCGGTCTGCAGGATGAAGGAGAGTGTTTGTTTAAACATGAAACCCACTTAAGGGGAGGAGAATTCTTGTGGCGAGCAATCAATTGTTAGAATTACACTACAAGATCCTCCTGCTCTGGGACACGACTGTCCAAACACTGACGAGACCCTCAGCAGTCCTCAAACAAGCAGCTCATCTTCTCAGGCTGAAGGTTTTGCTGAGGGAGACAAGGATTCAGCTGAGAGACTTAGGGTCACCTGGTAACAAAGAGGAAAACTGTGGCCGTGTTCAGGGAACACAGACGCATGAAGAGTGAAGTCTGACGACGTTGGTGGTCTGGACTCGCTCGTCCCGTTTTTCACCAACTACCCACCAAGTCCTCGTTGGGCATCGACGCCTAAAAAGAGCAGCCTTCTTTGGACGCGGGTGTGTTTTGGCGGTCGGCGGCGAAGCTGCAGCGCCCAAACACCAACACACACGACTCGGGCCTCATTAAAATGCCGCTGAGGAGCCACGACCTGCACCGCGCCGCTACCAACACTGCGCAAAAACGATTTTTGGGAGTCTTGAGGCGGTAATTAAAGTTGTCAGTGGGAGTTTTGGGCACAAGTGGAGCATGAGGACGGCGGGCGCTGGAGCTCAAAGCAAGCTGACAATATGGTGGGAGCGCAGAGCCGGGGCTTCTGGGAGCGCCGCCAGTGGCTGATAGATCCATCAATGTGACAGGTTTAGTCAGCGCTGATTGCTCTCCAGAGCTGCTCCTTGTGGTTTGACGGGGCGATGATGTGCGGAATATTCTACATTCTAAAGATGAGGCTGATGGTGTGTTTACATGCTGGACGGCGCCGCCTCATCAGGGAGGCCGAGGAGCCGCTCACGACTCTCAATTCATGTTTGCAGTGTGTAATTAGGCTAAGAATCATCATCTCTGCTGCTCAACTTCTTAAAGTTAAGGTACAAAAAAAATCAAAACATAGTTAAGATCTAAGATTCTGCTCATTTCTATTCCATTTTTTTCACTTTAAATGAGTCAATCTTTTGAATTAACTTCCGCCTGAAATATATATATCAAATATTCATTATTTGGGGGGATTTTAACCCTCCAAATGTTTGTTTACGTAACTCTACAGTTTCTTAATGGGAAAAAATACAAAGTCCAATAATTTCATTAATGATTATTATCATTAGAGCCTCAGATGGTCAATGATTAGCAGCAACATTCAATTTGAGGCATTGTGATTTTTTCTGCAGTGACAGATTTTTTATAGCAAACTCTCTTATTAGTTCCTGGGGACAAAAAATGTCTCCTTCCAAAAGACTACTGTAAAAATATCATATACTCGTGTTCTTTCCAACTTTAAATGAGTCAGTCTTGTTAATCGGTTTCAGCCTCAAAGACATTGCAAAGATCATATGTTCTTTATGGATTTTGACCCTCGAAATGGTAAAAACACATATTTCAGATCTGCAAGCTTAATTCAATTTTTTAATCCATCCCTCCCCCTCATCAACATGCTGTTTACCCTTTTTATTTTGGGGGGGTTTCTTTGATGGGGGGTTCTGAGGGGGGCTTTAAGGTCTCCTGTGTGTCTGTATCTACCATTGTTTTTTTAATTGTATAGTGTAAAGTGTTTTTGCTGACACCATAGTTTCCCCATTCCATACGTGAGCTGCTGCTGCAACATGTGAGTTCCCCAGTTATGGATCAATAAATGTTTAAGTGGTTTTAATTGCACTGCTTGATCCGAAAATCAAACTCTGAGGCAAGCCTCGCCCACTGATCACGCTTCAATGATCAAAGCAAACCCCGAAACTTATCTCCGACCGCAGCAGAAGCAAAGACTGAGGGAGAAACTGCGCTCTGGGAACAGTGAGATAGAGCCGTCGCAGAGCTGTTTGCTCCCCAAAGCGGAGAGTCGCGTTTCCTGAAGGGCCGCGTGATAACATTGTCACCCTGCTGGCTGAGCGCTTCCTCCTCTAAAGGCCGGCGTGGAACTCGCTGGTAATTTTAGTAAAGAAAACACAGATTCTACACATGCAGAATGAATAGGCTTTCAAGGCTGGGTGGGTGACCACGTCACACACAATGGTCCACATAAAAACGAAGGTGAAGGCTCAGAGCAGCCGCGGCGTCTCTGAGGGCCGATGAATGCTGCGCTTTCCTTCCGTCAAGTGCTTCCAAAGATGCACTCGAGTGGCTGAACTCACAGAGGCAGGAAGCCGACGCAGCCACAACCAGTGCCACAATGGGCTGCAGCTGACACAACACCTTTCATTAACTCGCAAACTCACTTCCTCCTATCACAGCTTCACGACGCAGCCTAGCCAACGTCAGCGTCAACACACCGCCAGTCACGCCTCAGATGCTGGAGATTGACGAACAGCTACGGCCCATAACTGTCTTTTATAAAAGCTAGTTTAAAACAATAAGAATTAAAACAGGCAGTAGCTAATTAAACATGTTTCATCAGGCAGTAGCTAATTAAACATTATAATGTTTAATTAGCTACTGCCTGTTTTAATGCTTATTGTTTAAATCCTTTTAATGTTCATTTTGTTTTCTGTTATCCTTCTGTGTTGTTTAGTTTTATTTATCCATTTTTACTTACATTTTTGTGTTTATAATGCATTCTGTACAGTGTCTGAGTTTTTTTAAGTAACTTTATAAATGATTATCATTATTATTTTAGATGAAAACAATGGCATGCTAACATGCCGAAGCGCAATTAAAACAGGTAACAGCTTGGTTAGCATGCTAACAGGCTACGCTAAGATGATTAACTTTGGGGGAAACTCTTTGTTTTGTGTTTTTTTTGTTCCATTGTTTGTGATTTAACAAGAGCAAGGATGCGTGTTTTCTGTGTAAATGACTATTTCCTGTCCAAAAACTCTCATCAGTGCCCTCAATGTTCACATGCTAACAGGGTCTCTCTCTCTCTCCCACCCACTCACACACACACACGCACACACCCACATAGAGACAAATAACAAAACAGCAAATATATTCTGAGCAGCGAGGCGCCGCTCCATCTGCGGCGTCCCAGCAGCCTGCTGTTGGCGGGTACATCATCACACAGCGGCTGATGGTGAGAGATGATGCTCTCGCGCCCGCTAACAGGTTCACGCCGCCCCGCATGCTGCAGCCGCCCTGGGCTAATTCCATTCCGCTGCCATTCCAGAGGTAACAGAGTGCGCCCGCAGCTCCCTGCAGTCAGCGCGTCCAGAGAAGGGGGTCAACCAGGCGGGCCGGCCGGCAGCAGCTGGCTGCGCACCCCGACCCCCCGCCTCCAAAGGTCAAAGCGCAGCGCTTGCTGACTTTTACTTTCAGTTCTAAGCCGGCGTGCCGCTCCTCCTCCAGCCCATCTGGAAACTAAACAGCTACACGGATCATTGATAATGAGGGATTTCACATCATGTTCCACTTGGATTGTGAGGCAGTTGCGTTGTTTGGGGGGGGGGGGCAATTGTTGAAAAACGTGCGCTAGAGTGCCCTCTTGGCTGGTTAAAATATCAGACACTGCCCCCTTGGCTGGCAAAGACCTTCTGGTTAGCAAAACACACTAAGCTGCCGTCTTGGGAGGCAAAAACACACATTTAAGTGCTCTCTTCAGTGGCAAGAATGCCATGTAGGTGGTCTTTTTTATCTTTTCGCCCCCGCTCTTCAAAAGTATATGCACGCCCCTGGTTGTGAGCTGAGTGGAATTGGCGCGAGCAGCCACATTTCCATGCCAACCACAGAGTCCAAACATGACAGAGCAGAGTTTGAGTCACAGGAGACACTTTAGAGGCTGCAGTGCTGGTCTGTCATGGCAACACCTCATCAAAACCTTCTAATTATTTATCACCCGATCGTTTATTCTATTATTTAACAGCAGCGCGGCACTCTCTGCCGTGGGACCGAGACTTGAACAAGTTGCCAAAAGCAGCAGAGGATGATGAGCTTGTCTCCTTAGCAGCCATTAACTGCAGACGGGAGATTTTTCCGCCAACTTCAAGTGACAGCAGAGAAGTTATGAAAACTGTTATTATTTCTGCAGCTTCTTTGGGGAGGAATCGTGCATCTTTTGGCTCAGAGATATTTTGTATGGCAAGTTGAGGGCAATTTTAAAAGTTTAATTCGCATTCAGTTACACACTTCACACAGAAGGGAGTCTGCATCCTTCAGAGGCGCCATCGCAACGCCGCCACCAGACGGGTTTCAACAAATCTTAAAGTCCTTCCTCTCTGGGTGGCAAGTGATATAACATTTGGACAGTCTTGATCATAAGAGGAGTTGTTTTTTTCAAACATCCAGGGTCCAGCTTTTCACCCCTCTGCTGTTTTTCTCACAGATGATGAACAGTTTGTTGTGCAGCATCACTTCAGTGGAGAGGAACACGACGAAATTGCAGAAACGCAATCTGCTGAGGAGAAGCAGAAATGGGCCACGAGTGGACGTCAAGCCTCTGCAGCGCTAATCGTCTCAGGCCCGACCCGCGCCGCGCCGCCTCCCCACCAGCAGCATCTGCCTCCTCGCCGGGCCGCGCGCAAACACAACATTCATCTTGAGGCACAATAGAGCCTTAGCAAGCCTGCCATGAAATTGCTTTTGCCTATAAAACCGGCAGTGAAATGAAAGGAAATACACAATCGGGTGATATGAATGTGATCTAAAATAGATCTGAAGTATCCTCTGATGGCTGTGGATACATACAGAGGAGACAATTATGATGATGTGACAGGAAAATACTATTTCCCTGTAGGATTTGTGACATTTTGCAGCAGCTTGAAAAGAATGAAACTTTCTCTGCAGGAACAGAAAGTTCAGACGGCGGCAGAGTCAAAATGTGCAAATATACATCAGCTGAAGTCTCATTTTAATGACACGTGTAGTTTAGCCAGTCTGAGAAACAGACTGCTCTGATTCGGACAAAATTTCAAACAAATCCAGGTTTAACCCTTTAGAGGTTTTTTGACCATTTCGAGGGTCAAAATCCCTAAGTGGAGTTACAAAAACAAACTAGCTTTTAGAGGGTCAAAATCCCCCCCAAATTAATAATATTTGATATATATATTTCAGGCTGGAGTTAATTAAAAAGATTTTATTTTTTTTTATTTTCATTTTTACTGCAGTTTTTAGGGAGGGGACGTTTTTCATCGTGAGAGACGATTGAGAATTTTTTTTTTAAGGGACTCTTAAGGGTTCGAATGTACCATACATCTTTTCTTTGGTAACCAAACACCTTTGCTTGGACTTCCATGTGATTATTAGATGCACATAAACGTTGTCGAGCATCTCGGTGCGTCAGCTGATGGGCAGGGCCGGGTGCCGCCTGGCGAGCGCTCGCCCTCACAGTTGGCTGGTAGGTGAGCGTGAGCGCGGAGCCGCTAACTGGCTATGAAAGCCTCCTAATGAGAGCAGGCCCGGCTTACGGCACTTAGCTCGTCACATTAACCTTAATTAAGGCGGGATTTCCAGGGTGTCGGTGCCAGCAGCCGGCCAGAGGGGGGGGGGGCAACTTATTACACTCATTACTGCATCAAAAGCCGTATGACAACAAACATCTGTCAGAAAAACACAAAAAAAACAGAAGCTCTAGAGGCTGTTATCAAAGGAGTGAGCATAGCATGCTAGCAGGGGGGCATTTGGTTACAGTCAGCTAGCTTACATTCCCTGACATTGGACCAAAAACCGCAACTTTAATGGATTATTTGATGAAGACATCCTTTGTCACTCATATGTGGTGAATAAAAAATGAATACATTTGCAGCGTTTCAACAGATTTTGAGGGCAAAAGTGTATAAACTCGCAGCTGATTTCCCCCCAGAATCCCCCTGACCTCTACAAAGAGGTTTCTGCTGATCAATAAGAGCCACTTCCCTTCGCTTGTCGTCTGCGCCGCCTTTGTTGACGAGCTGGCTTTGTTTGCTGGCGTCACCTCGTCGCTCGCTGTTCGATGTCGGTAGGTGAAATCGCCCGCTCCAAGTCTGATGTGTGTGTGTGTGGCGGGGGGGGGGGGGACTGTTCTTTCAATAGGCCTTTCCCTCTTCCTTCAACATCAGTGGTTACATTTCCCTGCAGTCAATAACTGGAAAATGCTCATATTCCTGTTTTTAAAACCCCTCATCGCCCCCCTGGTTCCTCCTTCTCTAAGGTGAATATTTGATGATGTCTCCTCCTATCAGGATCTCCCCATCAAAAGGAAGACGAATTAGTGTTGTGCACATGTTCTATTGGCAAGGAATCTTGGTCCGTGGAGTCAAGGAACATGGCCAAAGGCGAGAGCAACACCACAGCACACTTTTGGAGTGAGGAGGAAACCAATGTTTCACTAAGCGGAATGTGGACCTAAACCCCCATATTGACTGACTGGAAACAGAGCCAGTGAGGGTTATTGAAGCGGTCTAAATCATTTGCTGTTCGTAGCTCAGGACTGTCTTACCCTCCTTGTCTGTCTTAATTTTGTTCCTTCTTGGGTTTTATTCTCCCTCTCAAACTCACCTGCAGGCTCTGTGACTGGCCAGCGCTAAGATTAATTTGATGGTAATCTGGCTCAGAACCCGTCGCAGGCTGAGCCAGAGTCCATTTAGCTGCATCGTTGAGAATCTTTGGAAGTCTTGTTGCTGTCAAGGAAAGAGCCAAGATACATCCGTGTGTGGATAAGTCTGTCCAACGGCGCCATTTTGCTGGTGGCTGACAGAGCAGACGGGGAGCAGCAGCATGCCTGAAACACGTCGCTGAATTACTGAAGAACCATGTTCACGTTAAGATTCTACTGCTCGTGCTTTGATGGAAACAGTGACGCGCGCATGTGTGTGTTGTTTTTCACCATAAAACCCAAATCCCCTATTTAATTAGTTCCATTAATCATTCCATATCGTTACATCACTCATCACGGCGTGATAAAGCGATGGAATTATGGGAGTGTGATATATTAAGCTACTTTATCGGCGAGGTTTAAGGGCTTTAACATGCTGCAGATAGTTAATGACAGTTCCTTAAAATGTTCTCCTTTCAAAAGGGGGCTTAAGTTTTATGAGGAAGAGTTTTTGAGCCATTTGTTTCATTCTTAGGGATTTAACAAATCCATTAGAATATTAAAACTCAAGAATGTGTTCATGAATTCACCCTGTTGCACCTTTTTAGAAATAGATATTCTCTTTTATCCAAACTTGGACACAGTAAAACCCAACCTGTTCAACATTTATGTCTAGATCATAAAGTACAAGCACATGAATAAAGTTGTTTTTGAACTCAAACACTGAATGTCTCACTGAAGGCCTGTTTCTGCCATTTGATTGGCTGGTCTGTCAAAGTCCACTCCCCTTGAAATCTTGGTTCCCAAGGCTATAATGATGTACTAGAATGTGCTCGTCTGACTACAGTGCAGTGGAAGCAGCAGTGGAGTGGAAAAACACTGCACCATTCTATCATTTGCTCTCGAGGTTTGGTTTCCACCCAAACCGCCCAAACCCTCCAAACCCCCCAAACCCACAAACCCGAACCCTACTCGCATCTCCTCGCAGGAACCAGCCGCGAGCACCGCCGCACTCCAAGAATAATCGACCTGTGAAAAAGGATGGCGGCGCAGCGCTGTGAAGTAGCTGGATCTTGGGCGCGGCGCGGCAGCAGGCTGCTCTCCATAATATCAAAGCCGGCTGATTCTATCCACCTTGATTAAATTTAGTTTCAGATCACATATGCGAGTAAATGTGTGTTACCTTGGCAACTGTTGATCACACTTCAACCCTTATTATTCACACTGAAAGGCTGGCATGTGTTGCAGCCATATTATCTGCAGCGTTCAGGGTCTAAGTGAGAATTCCGAGAATATTATCTTCATTGTTTATTCCAGACGAGTGAAGCTGGTGTCGGGGAACACGCCGAAACAGTCAGCTGTTTTACTGCCTGTTGGCGAGTATAAATAATCCCAGAGTAGTACGAGCTGCTCGTTTTGCTCAGAGGAGAAGCAGCGTTGTTGTTTGTCTCACAGGAGATTTGTGTTGACATTCTGTGAGATGGTTGATGATCTGCACAGCAGATGAAGTCCTGGTTGAGCAGCATATCCACTCTCAGGCTCGGCTTCCTAAGGAGTTGAAGCTCAGCAGTCCAGCAAATTTCAGCAGTCGAGGCACCCAGAAGCTCCGCGCATCGATTATCAATCGTTATGAGTCGTCCTGGATTAGAAAAATAAAACATTTTGGATCTTCTCAGTTGAAATCTGCAAACCATGTGGATATTTTTACCCATCAGTGTTTATAAATCTGACAGCTTTTGAGGAACCACATTTGAACTTAATGATGAAATCGCTTCAAAATCATCATCAAACGTTTGTGCTGAATTGGAGAAGATAAAATCACACTGAAGCAGCTTCTCATGCTGAGGAAGCTCAGCTCCTCAGCGTGGTGGTGCGGTGATCAGACCGCGGAGCTGCAGAGCCTTCACTCCCAGCAGTGATTGACAGGTGAGAGTCACATGATCCCTGAGGTGGCGTAGCAGCACCAAGCTTCTCACCCGGCTGAAGGCCGCATGAAGATCTGAAGCAGGACGGGATGTTGGAATCAAAGCTCCTCCGGCGGAGCAGAGGCAGCCAGCGCCTGATGGAAACTCAGCTGGAGAACTCGCAGCACGGCAGAGACCTTTTGAGAATGACAAGGCTTTGTGTCCAGCCGTGAGAGAGAGTGGGAAAGAGAGAGAGAGAGAGGGAAAGAGAGAGAGAGAGAGAGAGAGAGAGAGAGAGAGAGAGAGAGAGAGAGAGAGAGAGAGAGAGAGAGAGAGAGAGAGAGAGAGAGAGAGAGAGAGAGAGAGAGAGAGAAAGAGAGAAAGAGAGAGAGAGAGAGGCCCAGGATCAAAAGTCTGTTAATTGAGGCTCTTCTTCCTGATCTCAGCATATGGTGAGCTGATGCGCTGATTAATGTTGATTCCCAGGCGGGAGATGCTTGGTAAATCTCTCTCTCTCTCTCTCTCTCTCTCTCTCACACTCACACACACACACACACAGGCTAATGAACACGTCCAATGATAGATTACAGAGAGCAGCGTCTCCAGAGACTGATCAAGAGGGAATCTTAAATAGAACACAAGAAACATGTACATGCACTCCTGTTTGATCCTCGTGTTGACGCACACACACAAATACGCACACATGCACGCATGCACATACACACACACTAATACACAGACATACGCATATACACATACGCACACATACGCACACACACACATACACATGCATACACACACGCCAGATATCATAGAGTTCTCTCATCCGGCTTTGTTCTGCCTGCTGTTTGTTCCCCAAGAACTCTGAGTGAAGATTCTAAAGCTGGTTCTCGCGTGGCCATGAAAGGCAGGAATTGGTGGCGGGGACGAGGCGGGCAGGGGGGGCAAGCGCCATCGCAGCGTTTTTAATGCACCATCCGAGGCTTTTACAGGTAAGCAACAAGTGTGCGGTGTGTATGTGTGTGTGAGTGTGTGTTGGGGGGGGGGCTGGCAGTTGGAGACGTGGTTTCTCATCAGGAGAATCTGAAGCTGCTCCAGCTTTCATGAAGCCAAACCTACATCACCGTGTTCAAGTCTTTACATTTACAGTGACGCTTTTATTTTGAAAATGTTTGTTATTCAACCTAATGTGTTATCCATTGACTTTCTTCTTTGATGTGGCTGTTTCATTGTGCAGCCATCTGACTCCTCCCACCATCAGCCATCAGAGCGCAGCGTCGTTGCCAGTGACGCCTACACGGATTCTTGGGGTTTCTGATGCAGGAAGGACGGGGAGGAGGACTGACCGGCTCTGCAGATTTTCCTGCACGGCCTCTCCACTACTGCTGCGTGTGTTAATACACACACACACACACACACACACACACACACACACACACACACACACACACACACACACACACACACACACACTCTACACTCACACACTCTCGCTCCACAGGGATCCCGATATCAACCTGGTTGCTGTTTTTACTATCTTTCTTTCACGAAGTCGATCGGCATCGACGAGCATCCAGCGAGCATCCAGCAGACACACGACATTTCATGTCTGCGCAGCGGTGGCGAGCGCTCACACCTTGCCCGGTCTCCGTGCGTCGCAGCGCGTTCATCAAACCAATGCAATCTATATTTGGGCGTCTGCAGGTTTATCATCCACTACGTCTCATGCAAATGAGCTGGGACTTAAGAAGCGGCGAGGAAACGGAGCAGCTGTTGCTTCAAGGTCAGAGAGCAGCGCAGCTTCATTTACTCGCCAATAGAGAAAGGCCGGCGTCGCCTCTGACAGCATCAGAGTGCAGGAGGAGGCGGCTGCCGTCGCCTCCGTGATGTCATCATTTGTTATGCTGTGAGCTTCCTGGCATCCGACAGGCAAACACAGTCTGAGGCAGGAAATATCTGTTTGTATTAGAAACACTCTCACAAAGCACGGGCGCTTTGCAACTCTTTGACATAAATCTTTGACACAAATCTCTTCTTCCCCTTCAAACCGGCGATGAATCGAGCCAAACGGGGTGATATGGAGTTAATGGACGGCCCGCAGCCGCGCCGCGCCGCGAGCAGCCTCCTCCTCCTCGTGACTAATCCTAATGACTAATCCGGTTGTAAACGATAGACTCGTCTCTCTCCTTAACAATGCGTCTCGCACAGCCTATTTCCGTACAGTCAAATCCACACGGCTGCTCGCGAGAGATATCAGCGCTGTTGTGGTCTTTTTCCGCGTCTGTTATTGGAAGTGAAACCAGTTGTAAAACGTCTCAACGATTCGTTTTGTCGCCAGGATCCAAAGTGAGAGTTTGGAGAGCGTTCAATACAGGCCACGTGTTGCAGCAGTAATCACTCCAAAATAGTTCAGACAAAGTGCTGCAGTTGGTACATAGACACTGGATTTGCAGCATCACCGGCGAAGAAGAGGGAAAAAAAGCCCAAAAAAGAAAAGAACTTCCAGGAGCCTGAGATCCTATAAGCAGGGACTCCGGCAGGACGGCGTCCAGCTTCCTGCTATCAAACGCTCTGTGAAATGACTGCAGCTCGGCCGGCCGGCTCTCCTCCGCTCAGCGCCACTTCGCCATCAATCCGCCTCCTGCTTCCCGGATTCCAGCCCTGCGTGTCCTGATGCTGGCAGGTTCCCCGAGCACAAGGAACTCTGCTCCTACGTGAGGCGGGTAGAAGACGGGGGGGGGGGGGGGG
>CAESWR010000870.1:86813-97896 GCA_903171835.1 Mullus surmuletus
GGGGGGATCACCCGCTTGGGTCATAACACTGTCGGGCTTTCAAGGTGATTGTAAAAAGTTAGAGGGTGCAAAGATTATTGGGGTTTACGGGTGGAGGTGGGTGGGGGTGGGGGGTTAGACTGATGTCTGTTTCGGGATTCGGCAGTTTCAAATATTGATCGGATGATTTACTCCAGGGAGGTCCGGTATTGGCCTTTGACCGATATCCGATATGCCAAAATAGACACAGATTGAGGAGAGCAGCTTTTCCTTCCTCCTTTTCAGAGAGTGTGTGTGTGAGTCTGGATGACGGCTCTGAAATACATCTGCGAGTGTTTACAGCTTTCGTATACACACTTTTCACCCTTGTGTGTGTGTGTGTGTGTGTGTGTGTGTGTGTGTGTAGATCTATACACAGGGGCACATCTGTTTTGCGAGGTAGATTTTGTTGATTTATTTATTTTGGGTCTCACCACACACACACACAAGGAGAGCGGCTCCCGTCCTGTAATCTCACTTCAGTTCAAACATCACATTATCTTCTAAGTGTGAAACGTCGCGAGCAGCCAAGTCGGCCCCCGACAATCGATGCCTTTGCAATCACCGCCAAGGAGGTTAAGTTTCCATCCATCCATTCATGAATTATTCGACAAAGCTTGGCAGGGATCCACACTCTCTATTTTTGCGTTGGAAGTGAACGCTCAGGATTAGAAGGACCTGTGCGGGAGCAGCCGGAGAGGACGGGGCTGCTTGGGCTGCTTTTTTTTAATTTATATTTTTTTGCGGCAGATGTAGATTTATTGTCCGTGGAAATACACGGCAGATCTCTGCTCTCCAAATGTCTCGTGTTAATACACCGTCTCTGCGGGTCGGCAACTGTTATCTTTTGATGCAAACACATCTGGGGAAATGTGTTCCATATGGGCATGAAATATGAGAGGCTAATATACACGGCCGGCTCTTCCTCTAATCATCCTGGGCGAGTTCGCAGCTGGCGAGCGCAGAGTTCAGTTACGGGAGCGGAAACATCAAAAAGATGAGGAGGAAGTCTGTGACAACTCAGTCTTCACAAACTCACTCTTTTAACTCGGTGAATGCAGGTATTTAATTTGTGCAGCAGGTAGGCAGGGGAGAGGAGCGGTGCGGGGGGGGGGGCTCCTGGGCATCGCAGGCAGGAGGGTAAACAAGCTTCAAAGCCCCCGCAGAAGCCTCAGACTTGACCTGGGGGTGAAGCACGACTCATTAGTTACACGGCAGGCAGCATCTGGAGTAATCACAGTGAGCGCCGCCGACTCCATCGCTCTGAACTTTGCACACCGCCAGCCAAAGTGTCACGCTAACGGGGGGCTCCGCCGTTCAGGGGGGAATGTGCATTTTTAACTGGATGGCAGCAGGCGTCTATATTTGTTTACTCGAGAGGCATCGCGTATAAAAATGATGAGACTCTCACTTCAACAGCTTCCTCGCTCGCAGGAACATTCAAAAGGTGCAACATCAATATCAGGGTTTTCTCCCCTTTACTGTCTGTTAGATTTGTCTTTATCCAATGAGGTCGTTGGAATCTCTTTGCTGAAACATGCAGAACTGCTCATCCCGTAAAACGGCCACACAGCATTTCCTGAAATTCATGTTTCATATTTTAAATGAGATTTTTTTGAATGGAACTATGATACATTTCTTGCTTTTTATTGATGTAGCTTCCTGGGAGCGGCAGAGCTCAGATCGAGCCGGGCCGTGCAGTGCAGCACATGCACCGGAATGCATCCTGTTATCGGAGGAAATCAATGATTTATTACAGCGCGGCCAACGCCGTCCTTGTCAGACCCGTCCCTGCTATCACGCCGATCGTGTAGCGACAAAACTACAGTGATGAAAACCTCCGAAGGTGTCATCGCGTGTCTGCCCACTTGCGGCCGGGGAGGGGGAGGGGTGGGGGGGGGCGGGCTCTCTCGGACGGATTCTCTGGTTTGTCCGATGATGGATAACCGGGCAGCAGATGTTTCAGGAAGTAGCCCATTGATAACAGTCCCGGAGGAGGCCTCTGATTGGAGTTCATCACCCCTCCTTCATCCCACCAGCTCATCCATCACACGCTGAAAGTGGAAGCTGCCCGCGAATGTCAGCGGCCGCGTGTTGATGGAGCAGCTGCTGATGAGATGCACTGATCTGCGTGCGGCGATGGATCCTGATGCACCCGGCTGATTGTTTACAACTTTATAGACTCTTGTGAGATGCATGAAAGTGCGACACGTGACACCTGTAAACCTCCAACAAACGTGGCCACTCCGTCAGTCAGAGCGGGAGGCTGCGCCTTAATCAATGTCCACTTGTCAGGAGCAAAAACCAGGCAGTGAACATCACGTCCTGCACTGAATGTCACAGCCAAAGAAAATGGAATGCGATGGGATGGGAGTGCCATTTTTCTTGAGCCTCAGCAGGCTCTGACGATGGGAAGTAGGTCAGTGAAGTGGGCCACCAGCGTGTGGGCTGGTTTACAGGAAGTGAGGGGGTGGACGTTTGGACAGATACTGTGGGCGTCACGGACAGAGAGGTGGTAGTTGAAGGTCTGACCTCACAACCTTTTATTAATTTGCTAAAGAACGGAGGTCATTACAGGCCGGCCTCGGAGGAGCCTCTGGTTCTCAGAGTCGCCCTTTGACTCCATCGGAGCGACTGTGGTTCTCTGACGATGGTGTGTTGGTTCAGGACTGGGTTCTGCTGCGGTGCTTGTAAAGGCCACTCATCTCATTGGAGAACCACTATTGGTTTGTGGTAGAACTTGGTTAGTTATGAGCCAACATTGTATAAGTAACTTGACGTGACTTGATTGAACCACTTGATCTTGGCCAACTCTAGCACAGATCTACAAAGCCTGCCTTTGTAAAGCCTGAAATATTCCAAACCTTCAGTCTGCTGCTTGTTTTTGAAGGACCATGCTATTGTTGCTGCTCACCATTGTCCACATGTTCATTCACATCACCGGCTGCTTTCTGCGAGCGGCAATGGAACGTTCCGTACAAACAAATGCGCCGCCAACAAAAACCCTGGCCTTGTAAAAGCTCCTATCACACGTTTACGTCAAGAAAATCAGAATCCCAGAGCAGCCGACAGTGGAATCAGCCGTGTGGAGGTCGATGCATACAAAGAGACGCTCCCCGGCCGCGCCGCCGCTGTTTGAGGCGCAGCGCGGCTCTGTGCAGCCTGACCGGGCGCACAGAGCTCTGAGCTCTGAAGGATTTGAGGAACAGTGCAATCGTCTTGAATTTCAATGTGTTCAGGCCCCGCGTGCAGATGGTTGGCGACGCCGGCAGATACGCCGCTCAATAGTTCAGAGCCCGCGCTGCTTCTATTCTCCCCCTCCTCCTCTAATCGCACCCTCTCTTTTTCTCATTGCTGTCTTTTGCTGCCTCTTTATCACTCTCCCTCTGTACACACCTTGCACACACACACACACACACGCACACACACACACGCACAGAGTTTTAGTCGTTTTCATTCTGCAGCAGTCTCACCTCACCTAGCACCCCCCCCCCCCCACCACCACCTCTTCCTATTTCCCCCGTACTGAGGAATGAGATAAAGAAATCATTATTCTTTCGCCGCCAATCAGGTCGGCACAGTTACACAAACCGGCAAACATGCCTCGCTCTTTGTGTCTCTCTAACCTCTTTCTCTCCCTCCTCCTCTTCCAAGTTCCTCCACGAAGAACGCTTGAGGAGCGAGATAAAGCCGTCGCTCCTGCAGTGTCGCGAGCTGGCGAATGTCCTCCTTTAACTCTCTATTGGCGCACACTTGTTTCCCTCCCACAGCCGCTGTGTGCTCAGCCAGGCGCCGCCTCTGCTTATTAGCTTCTCCACTGGACGGACTGCTGTGAGAAAAACTACAATATAAAGAGTGTTGAATTATTTGTAGAGTCCCTCAGATGGGCAGATGTTCTCCCAGTCCACCAGGAGAGGCTTGAGGAGGCCGAGCTGGTGTCCGATCACCTCCGGCCGAAGCAAAAAGCTACAGAAACCTGCTCAGATCAACTTTTAGCGAGGTGTCAACACTACCTTCAAGACCGTGGTGCAAACAAGACGTATGTAAAGTGTTCGTACAGCGCGGCGCCTCGCTAACATCAGCCTGCAGTGATAAATACCCGGTGAAGGTCAGAGGAGCAGCTTTCTCCATTGACTTTTACAAATCCTGGAAACATGGCGGCAAACCAGAGTGTGAGCAGCCAACCGTCTCTGGAAAGTCCTTCCAGCCCTGTCGCTGAAACCATCCAGACTTCAGGCGGGCCGGCGCGACCTGCTCTCCGCTCGCCGTGGCTGCAGTCCTCTCATCTGGAGGTCCGGCCGCCTCACACACCTGCACCCGATCGCCTCGTCCTCACACAGTCCCCCAGTGTGCGCTGACACACTCCACCACCTTCCTCGACTGTAAGAGCTCTCGCACCCACGTCTCCACGCTGCCCTCTGGCTCCCCGACGCTGACGCCGGGTTTTCTTCTCCTCTGGCGCGACGGCACCGGCATTGAATCCAAACAACTGAATTAGTGGGCAGAGAGCGTCGGCGCCGAGCAGGCTAATGAAATAAACACTGTCCCTAAAAGAAGAGATTAGCAATTAAGCTATCGGAGCAAAGCGCCATTAACGCGGGGCCGCGCCGCCTCCTAATGAACGTGGTTCCCCGGGCCTTCATGTCTCGGTGAGGTATGAGCGCGGGCTGCTGGGTAATCACGCAGCGCTCGTGCCGGGTTGCTCAGCAGCCTTTGTTCATGGACGCGGTGCTGATGGCGTTGGTGTTGGTGTTGGTGTTGGTGTTGGCTGGCCTGGATGTGCTCGAAGCTGCTGATTGTAGCTGATTTTTAGGTTCATTCTTTGAGAGATCGAGCGGCTGTCTGAGATGTGACGAGACGAGAGTGTGTGTAAGTGTGTTTATGAAGAATGTAATTCTTGTGCAGGAATTCACGAACAAACCTCACACGTTCCGTTTATCTTTCGCACATAAACAACTCCTATAAAAAACATGACCGAGCTCAAGTGCTCTGTTGTCGTCCACGTGTCTCACATCTTCCTCTGTGTGTGTGTGTGTGTGTGTGTGTATGATCCATCTTGTCTACTTGTCTACACACACACACATGCAGCTGAAGCTTGTTTCCGTCACTTCTACACACTGTTGTGTGTGTGTAGAGTGTCGTCACTTAAATCGGACAGCAGCATCATATCGCCCATACCCAGAATGCACTGCAATGAGCTGATAAGTAGTGTGATATGATGGTGCATCAATAAAACACAGCATGAAAAGTGTTTTCAGGCAACACCCTGATGGATGCACACTTTGTCTTTATCTCATCTCAGCACCTTATTTCAGAATATTTATCTGTGTGTGTGTGTGTGTGTGTGTGTGTGTGTGTGTGTGTGACGTCTGAATCCTGCCAGTGTGTGAGTCTGCATATATTCTGTGTCTCCACCCTCCTTTCTGAGGAATATCCTACAATGCACACGTCACATTTACTGTAGTTTTCTTCAAAGGAGCGCGTTGGCTTCAGACGCCCTGACGTCCCAACATGCCTTCACGTCGTTAGCGTGTGTGTCGTGCACTCCGAGCAGCATGTGTGTGCGTGTGTGTGTGTGTGTGTTCAGGTGTGAGCCAGCGTGAGAGACAGCCGCCCTGGCAGAAGTCATCTCTCACGTCGCGCTCCGAAACAAAAGCCCATTGTGGCCTCGCCGGCAGACTGACAGATTCAATATAGCCGCCGCCGCCGCAGAGCGCAGATTAAGTCGCTGCATCATCGCTTACGGCTCATTTTAGACGCCATTAATTGCCTTCATCACTGGCAGCCATTCTTCAGCTTGAAGTAAAGAGGTTTAAGAAGAATGAGGCCGGCCGGACGACTGCCGTCTCTGAGGCTCGGAGGGAGCAGCTTTGTTTTGACTAATATAAGATGGCGATTCAGTTTCATTGAACAAGAGAAAGTGGTTTTACAATCACAGGCTGAGGAGCAGCACACAGCGGCGGGGGAGGGGCTTCGAAGAAGTGCTAGAGGAAAGTTATTAAACCTTTCAAAACATGCTGGAAAAAGATGAGACTGTGATATTTTATTGTGACACCTTTTAAATGTTACTCTTATTAACTTTGTTCTGGGTGAAGCAGTTTGAGTTGAATCTGCTCCTGCATCCAAACTGCTGCTCCGCTCGCAGGTTTCTCACGCAGACAAACGAGCACTGGAACCCCAAAGACATTTTCCTTTCCCCTCCGAGTGGGAAACATTCGCAGGAGGTTTTCAACTCCAAAACAGCTGAAGCAGACGTGACGCCCACCATCCGACACTGGCAGAGGAGCTCCGCCCACCATCCAACACTGGTAGAGGAGCTCCGCCCACCATCCGACACTGGCAGAGGAGCTCCGCCCACCATCCAACACTGGCAGAGGAGCTCGCCCCCTGTGACAATGGCTGCTTATTATTGGCTGAAGTCTGTGCGGACACACCGATGTCATCGCGTGTCATGTTCTGGAAACTTCCAAAGTGAAACACATTTTTCATGTTCGTGTTTGCAGCCACTTGTGCATCCGTCGACAGCAGGCGGGACGAGGTGCGTTCACACTGGTGATCGGATCACGGCGCTAACGAGCTGCTCTCTGTCTCTGCGGTTTGTTTCCAACATGTGAAAAACCGACACAGAAAGCAAAAGCAGGTGGGCCGTCCACCACAGACACGCATAAAAACCCCCACGACATCAAAACACACAATCTTTCAATTTGCCTCTTTGGGGAAGGAGTGGGAGGCGGCGGAGACGTGACGGCGCTCAGCAGCGAGCAGAACATCACGAGCCGGAGCTGCAGGAAACTTTCCACTCATGTCAGCCGAGTGCAAGCGCGTCACTTTCGCAGCACTTAAACAAACTCTGCATCTGTCTCTACACACACACACACACACACACACACACAAAACACGGCACGTATATCTGCTGCATGCACCCAGCTCACGCTCACACACACACACACACACACACTCACACTCACACACTCTCCCATTTCCCAGGAGCATCACGCTGAGGAGTGGGATGATTGCGCCCGCTGAATATTTTCCAGCAAACTTTTTCCTCCGAACAGTAAATTGGAAGACTTAGGCATCGCGGCTGCGCTGCACTTTTATGATTAATGGCACTACTTTGCGAGGCGCGTCACCGAGCGAATAACCGCAACAGCCAGGGCGAGGGCTCTAAACGCCGCCGACCGCACTGCAGGGGCCGGGAGGGAGCGCCGCCACTGCAAGTGCAGCATGGGGGGGGGGCGGCTATTGTTGGATTCATTATTGAGGAGGCAGAGACGTATTCATCTGACAGCGCCGAGCCGCCGGCTGTGAGCTGAAAGCAAATGTAGAGTGAAGAATTCAAACCCCAAAGTGCCAAAAACGCTGCTTTCTCTGCCTCCTCTGGCTCCTGCCAGCTCATTTTTATCCCATTACTCCTCCTTTCATTTGCTTGGCGTAGGTTTGCTTTATTCCACGGCTTCGCCCAAGCTGGTTTTCACAGAGCCGGCGCAGAGTTCATCGGAACAGATGAAATAATGGCAGCACCATTTTTATGTAAAGCCACATCTTATCAGGCCAAATTCCCCGCTAAGTTGTGGGGGGAATAAAGGACTAAAACTTTGGACAAAAGTCTTATTTCTCTGAGACATTTCATCATGGCACCAGTTGTACTGCTGGGAAAAGTTGAATTTTTCCCCAATAAAGTGGGAAAAATAAGCGTGACAGTTCCCTGCTGTGGGAACGAACAGAATCGCCATCACAATGTCGGCGTCACCTTCATCCTGCTTTCCTTAATAAACTTTATTTCTGGAGTTGTGTCATAACTATTGACTCGTCAGATTTTTGGAGCTGTGAATGGTTTCAGTTTCTGCACAGCTTTGGCTGAAACTATGGCTACATTTCCATGCAGTCAATAAGCCTTTTCTGAGCGGAATATCAGCACTAACCTGGTTGTGCGCGACAATGTAAACACCAATAACCCATTTGAATAAGTGGAAGTTTTTAAACCCCTCCTCTCCCCCCTGGTTCCTCCTCCTCTGAGGTGAACATGTGATGATGTCTCCTCCTATCAGGATCTCCACATCAAAAGGAAGATGAATCAGTGTTGTGTTCATGTTCTATCAGCAAGGAATCTTGGTCTTTGGAGTCCAGGAACTCCTTGTAAACATGGCCAAAGGCGAGAGCAACACCACGCCACACTTTTGGAGTGAGGAGGAAACCAATCACTTCATCAGTGTGATGAAAGACACAAACATCCTGGCATTTGGAGACGCTAGAAAGTAGCGGGATAGAAGATCCACAAAAAGGGGAGCGCAAAGTTACGCCAAGCAGGGTTTGTAGCAGACCTTCTCCGTGCGTGGCTGCTTTGATCGCCATATCACCATTGATTACAGTCACCATGGAGACAGGAACACCCTGTTTCCTCACCATGGAAACGCCTCATTCACAATGTTTCACTAACCACAACATGGACTGAGTGGAAACGTAGCCAGTATTTGTGTTGGAGCTGTGTGTGTGTGTGTGTGTGTGTGTTTGTGTGTGTGTGTGTGTGTGTGTACCTAGTTGGAGTTGCAGTAAACCACAAACAAAGTGGAGAACATGAAGGAGGCTAAAGTCAATAAAGTTTTTAGCGAGGCGCGAGCTGACATGCGGGGAGGGAAGTTCGGGCGGGGTCAAAAGGTCACGGGGAGCAGCGAGGAGTCGTCCTAAATCTGCGTGATTCGATGCACAAAGATGTCTGTGTGTCCACAGACGGGAGGTCGCCGATGCTTTCTGCCGGGTCAGAAACTGTCCAGATGCAGCCGTAAAAAACGTCTTTCCAGATGTCCGTGGACGGGAAGAGGCTCCGCTTCCTTTGTCTCCTCGTCTCTGATTTACTGTCGCGTTTGTAACGTCTCCGGCTTCTTCCGCTGTGAATTCCAGAGGGATGATGTCATGGTTTCATGGCGTCGCGCTCCATCCAGTTGAAGTAAAAAGGGGAAACACTAAGTGAGCAGAAACAGGTGTCACCTCCTCTGAGCGGGAGCTTACCCGACCCCCCAGTGAGCCCCCCCACACACACACACACACATTCACACACACACACACACAACCACCCGAGGTGAGCGTGACATTAAACATGAGTAATAGGCTTCGTTAATGGCGACACGCCGCACAGAGAAGGAACAGCCGCGGGTGGGCGGTGGGGGGGTGAAGCCCCCCGCCACTGTGTTCTGGTTCCCGTCGGTGATGAAGACGTGTCCACAGCAGGACGATCCGACGCGGAACAGAGACTATAAGGGATTAATATCAAAAATCAATCAAAAAGTGCTTTAAAATGTTTATTTAAAACAGCAGCAGTTCAGTCCTGGTCTCTGATTGGTCGCTCCTGACCGACCAATCAGCAGCTTCTTTGGATTATCTAGAAGTCAATCAAGATAATTAGATGAAACAAATCAAAAAGTAATTCAAACCTAGTTTTTAAATGGTTCTGTGTTCACGAGAGAATCAATCAAATCATCACTGAATTTTAATCACCTGAAATCACAGTCGTGCCGTTTGACTGCAAATGGCTTTTATTAGTTGTTCAATGTTTATCAAAGGCGCCACGCTTCATTAACAGGTTGTTACTTCCGTGTTGTTGTGAGTAAAAACACACAATTCACGTAACAATGTACATACCAGTTCGTTAATGTAAGAAATGTACGTAACGATGTACTTTAACACGACCGAACAGTGTGTGGGAAATACGGGAGTGTGGAGGGTACGCAAATGTCTCCATTTAATGTTTATTTTCAGGGCCTCAGAGTGTTCTCTCAGCTGGATGACACACACACACACACACACACACACACACACACACACACACACTGAAGCCGAAGCCCATTCCGTTCAGCAGCTCTGGATCAAAGTGTCTGAGTTGTGCGGCTGCTCGTCTGTTTGATCAGAATTCAGAAGTAAGTCGGGTATAAATAGACGAGTTCTCCTGCAGCATCAGCGTCATGTTTCCACAGTAATGAGATGAGAATCAGGTGGATCTGCAGCAGCGTTTAATGTCCTCCTCCTGCTCGGCCTCTGCGCTAACATCTCTCATCTCGCTTTTCTCTGATTCCGAACAAACACTCGGGTGGAGGTGAAAACCTGCTTTGGAAAGATACAGTGTGTGTGTGTGTGTGTGTGTTGGAGTGTATGTGTGTGTGTTTCAGTGCCCTCCACACACACCAACACACACCCCGACTATTTTTATGTCTCTTCATTATGAGGTGGCAAACGACAGCTTTCACGCCCGATCGCATTAGCCTGATGTTAAGCGTTCATACAGATGTAATTGAGTTGAAGTCTGACTCTGGAGGGCTGCCATCCCATAATAGCCGCCACGCTCCTGGATCGGCAGCGTCTGGCGGAGAGAGGAGGGTTCACACCAGAGGATCAGATCAGAGGATCACCTGCTCCAAGATCGCTGGTGTCCAGAAATACACATATTAGTGGGAAATGTCTTTGTTTCTTTGCACGCAGAAACCGCGGATTAGCAGAGACTGTCGTGGTGGGCGGAGCTACAAGACCACACGCACGCTCTCACACCATCGACCACACGACATCGTCCTTTCACTGGAGTCTGACACTTCGACTCTGATGAGCTGCAAAGACAACGGTCAACTTTAAACATGTGAAAACGGCTGCTGGATTAGAAGTCCGGCCGCGTCAGAGCGCCGCTGAGAGGAGGCTCCGCCCACCGGGCGTGGCCAGGCGTGTGAAGGAATGCGACAGGAGATGAGGATCATTGTTGGCGAGGCGGCCTGGATGCACCTGTTGGGCTGCAAACATTCAGGCGGCTCACAATGAACTGTAATGAACCCAGAGCAGCACACACACGCACGCGCACGCACGCGCACACACACACACACACACACACACGCACACTCATACACTATGTTTCAGAGAGAGCGAGACAGCTGAAACCGCATCCCGACTCCTCATAAAAGATGCGCAGCCACTCAGTGTGTGTGTGTGTGTGCGCGTTTCCTTTGTGTACATGAGAGGAAATTAACCCTCTACGACTCAAACTCTCACAGAAAAACGACTTATTTCTCTGTGTTTAATAACCCCC
>CAESWR010000870.1:184847-195237 GCA_903171835.1 Mullus surmuletus
CACACACACACACCTCCAGCAGTCTGTCTCCGGCCTTCAGGCGGCCATCTTGGATTGCGGCTCCCCGGGGCAGGATGTTCTTCACGTGAATGGGCGCTGAGCCGCCGATGGGGACGTCACGTGACGTGATGCTGAAGCCGAGGCCCTCCGGACCTGCGGGGGCAGCAGAGAGGAAGTCAGCGGCTCCAAATCAGCCATCAGTGGGACGTGATGCAACTTTCAGCAAGTACAGCGACGGGTGCTAAGGGAGACGTTCAGCATAAACATGGTGTGTGTGTGTGTGTGTGTGTGTGTGTGTGTGTGTGTGTGTGTGTGTGTGTGTGTGTGTGTGTGTGTGTGTGTCCCACCAAGGGAACATTTATGATATTTAGGCAATTAAAGCTGCACTGATTTTTGTGAGAGATCACAGAGAGGCCCTTTGAAAAGGAGCTGCTTCAAATCTGATTGGCAGCTGTATGGGCTCAGGCTCCGCCCCTCCACGAGACTCCGCCCCCTCCACCATGTGTTCAGACGTGTATCACACATGGGCCCGAAGCTTTGTGCATTCTTCTAAAAAACTACATTCCAGCAAAAACGGAACCTTCCATCACGCCAAACGGTTTTCCCAGCCTTTCCCTCTCAGAGTCTCAGAGGAGTCGTGGGAACAACATGGCCGAGACCCTCCAGCCCCTCAAACCAGCCCCCCCCCCCCACTTCCCCGCCTCTGATTGGCTGCCGTGTTGTTTGTGTTGGAGCTCGGCTGACAAAGCGATACGTTGCATGGACAGTGATGAGCCTCCTCGCTGCGGCAGAGCGCCGGCCCACAATGCCGTTCTCCATCCTCCACCTAATCCCCCCAATCATTGATGAGCCAATCAGCTTCCTGCCGGCAGAGGAGCGGCGGTCTCGCCCTCTCCGGTCGACGCCCGCAGCGTTTCCCGGCTCCAAACACGGAGGAGGATCTTTAAAAACCCCATTAGCTTGATTAAGACGTACCTCAGCAGTTTCCTGTGCGGAATGGGAGGCTTTGATTGATTCTGATGCTCGGCGGGATTTGTGAGGAGCCGGCGTCTGATTCCGGCACGTAAACAATGCGGGAGTTTAATCTGCGCTGGAAGCCGCCGGCTTAAGACGCTACTCAAAACAAAACAGCCGAGCCGAGCCGAGCCGAGCCTCTCGGGAGACGCCGTTAATCTCTGCAAACGTCTGCTCCGACATCACAAACAAAAGGCTGGCTGGGAAAAGATGCGGGCGGGAAGGTGAATGTCTGATGCTTCCGCTCGCCTCCGGAACCCCGAGAGGAGGCGGGGCTTCAGCGGGGGGTGCAGCCCTGTCAGGCTCTTGGCTATAGTTTGACAGCACGAGGACCGGCGGCTGCTTAGCAACAAGCAGACCTGGCACTGACACCTGCTCTCCCGCCGGCAACACCTGGGCCAGCTGTCAATCACAGAGTCCACTCAGGAGGCCCCGCCCCCTCCCCCTCCACGCTGACGCCTCACTAACTTTAATGTTAGTCATAAATCATTTCTTGTTATTCCTTTTCTCTTGCAGAAAGTCAAATCATTTTTTCGATTCAATATTCTTGGGACCTTTTCAGAACGTTGGACCTTGATTTTGCTATGAATATTTCATGCCACTTTTCGGTGTGGAAACGAAAACATTTTTTCTCTGATTTTGAATGAGATATTTCTCTTAAGGAGACGGCCCTGATGAGTCCTTGAATGGTCAATAAATTATAAATTAAATGAATTAAAGAAATTATGTTGAATTTCATCTTGTCAAAAAATAAGTATTTTTCTCATCCAGCGTGTGAAAGTCTTACTCAAATATTCCAGGGGGTTTTCTATGCTGGTCGCTCTTTATCAGACTTATATTTTGGGCCTGATATTTGGACGCTGGTTGATGATGATAAAAACTCACAGACAGGAACAAAGGACACAACATTTCTCAACATTAACAGATCATGTTTGAACTCATCAAACCTTTCTTCAGCTGGATGTTGAGTCTCCTCCCGACCTTCTTGGTGAAGCCTGCGGTGGGCGTGGAGTTCAGCCCCCTCTGAGGCGAGTGGGTGTGGCCACTGGGAGGCTTGGCCGCGGTGACGGCCGGGTGGGTGAGGGGCGGGTACGCGTCCCCCTGCTCTGGGGGCTGGTGCTGGTGCTGGTGCTGGTGGGTCTGGGAGCCGTGGCGGGACATCCTCTGCGGGGTTTGGTCCGGGCCGGACGCGGTGCTGCCGGACAGCGAGTCCGGGCTGAAGCGGCCCGAGGAGTAGGCCGGGTTCCTCTCGGCGTGCGACAGCTGCTCGTAGTGCGTCTTCATGGAGGAGGGAACCACGTGGAACATGATGACGGGCGAGCGCATGGCCTGGCGGAACATGTTCTGGGCTCTGAGGCGGAACCAGAGCAGAGCAGACGGGTCACGATGTGGCACCTTCAAACACCTCCTGTCTGAACAATCGCGCTCGTCTCCCAAGATGATACCACTGTCAGCCCCCTCCCCCCCCATCTTCGCCCACCTGATCATCCTGACATGTTAATTAATACTCATTGCCAGCGTGAGCGCCTCTAAAAAGGGAGCGAAGCCTCCCGACAGCTCCATCTCCATCTCATAATCCCTCATTTGGCTGCAGATGAAGGAGACCTCGCTCCGTTGGATTGTTCGCACTAAATCCTCTCTTAACTCCCCCAACACACACATAGACCCAGACACAGACACACACACACACACACACCCTGTTTGGGTGTGAGCTGGTGTACAGCAGGTGTAAATGGGAGCTTGTGTTGGCTGTCAGCGCTCAGCCTCGTTAGCGCCACCTGTTTCCAGACGTCGGACCCCCGCCCGAGGAGGTCCGGCCGTCCCCTGACAGCTGAGCCCACGTTCAGACCCTCGGAATGTCCCCACCCCGCCACGCATCCCTGCCTGAAATTCCGTGGTGAAATTTCAGCTCGGAGCGGCGCTCCCTGAGGAGGACGAGCTCCACACAGAATCTTTAACGACGAGCTGCTCTGCTAATAAAAATAACATGAGCCGCAGACACACTGTTCCCCCCCGCTCGGTGACTTCTGGCAGAAACACTTTCATACCAGATAGCAGATTTCTCGCCCGTCCTTCTGCTCTCTACCAACACGCAGTTTTGGTTTTATTGGCACGTTTTTTCACTTTTACGATATCCGTGTCCTTCACCCCGCTACAAATGTAGGTGCTATTTCTACCCTGTGAAATGTGCCGGCCGGCATGTTCTCTGGGATTGTAACAGACTGTGACTGGAAAGAAATGCTGCTAAATCTTTTAAAAGTCACTGTTGAGGGCGCCGAGCTGCTCCCAGGCAGAAATCTGGGAAGCAGGTGTCTGAAACCCTCGTAAAACCAGTTTTATCTGAGGGAGGTGGAATTTCTTTTGTCATATGCGGGTAAAGACTCTGAAATTACTGTATTTTCAGAGACTATAAAAGCCCAGTTGGATAGAAATGCATCATCATAATGCAGCTGCTTATGTGCAAATGTTGGCATTTGCCGGCTATTACATCATCTATGAATTGGAGGTGGGAACATAATTGTGCGATTTAAAGCTGGCAGGGGGAAAAAAGCAACCCACAACAAAGACAGACATCCCAGGATTTCAGCTTTTGCATGGAGGGTTCACACGCTACGTCATTGACCCGGAAGCGAGTGGCTTTGGAGATACTGGCTGTGAAGAACACCGCCCAAGAGGATTGGTGGGAAGCCAATGCTTTGCTGGAGGACTTGATTTTTATCCCTTTTCATCTCCACTAAAGGTGCAAAATTTCTTGTACAACTTCTCAAACGCAGAACATTAAAGCTCTGCGCCTGTTGGCCATGAAATACTGCTGAGTCATTGTTTTCTTAGCTAGCTAGCACGAAGCTTGAGCGGCTTTTAACCCATTTTTGGCTCAACTTTATGCTGTGAAATCAGACTAAACGTGAATCCATGTTGTTGTTTACGTCCCAGTATCTCCAACATGGCCGCTGGCCTAATCATGAGTTGCAAACCCTCCAAGCTCACATTCGAGCAGGAGACCATGCAGCTTAAAGGATCTAGAAAAGAGGGAGGGGCGTTAGCGGGTGGGGGGTGGTTAGGCAGGGAAGGAGGCAGGGCTGAGAAGCAGCAGATGCTACAGGAGTCCTGCAGAGGTCGGGGGTCAAACCTACAGGAGTTAAAAGGGTTAGCTTAGCGTAGCATGGAGGCAGGTACTGGGAGGGGGGGCGTGGCTAGTGCACCGGTGTTACAGAGGGGGTGACACCAGGGGGGCGGGTGAGGGAGGAAGCAGGAAGGCCGCAGAAGTCCGGAGCTTCCGCCGTGGCGACTCCGGCTGGCGTCTTACTGTTCAAAGCGGATGTTCCGCAGGTCGCCGTTATTGATTCGCACGATGCAGTCGTTCTCCTGGAAGAGGCCCTGCTGCTGGGCCTTCCCGCCGCGCTCCAGACGCTTGACCAACAAGCCAAGAGTCCTGAAAGGTTCAAAAGGTCATGTCAACAGTAACCAAAAGAAGAAAAAAAATGGGTGTGGGAGGAGTTTGTTTTAGAATACTTTGCAGACCTTAAGAGCTCCCGGGGACCGTTTTTGTCCAGACCACTGTCAAGCCACTTTGGATAAATATAGCTCAATGTTTCTAAAGGATTTTCATTTTCGGAAAAAATTCTGGCATGCATTCTTAAATTAGAACCAACTAGAAATTAGTAATAGAGTCACTGCAGAAAAAATGAGCCTCCATTAGAGCCTCCATCTGAGGCTCTAATGATAATAATAATGATCATTAAATGCTCCTTCAATTGCACTTGATGGAAATTATTTAAGTTAGTTAAGTAAACAAACTGGCATTAAGAGGGTTAAAATCCCCCCAAATAATGAATATTTGACATATACATTTCAGGCTGAAATTAATTAAAAAGATTGACTCATTTAAAGTGGTAAAATATTAATATATGTTTGTTTTACAGCAGTTTTTAGGGAGGGAACATTTTCTGAGGGATGATTGAGAAAATTTTTTAAGGAACTCATAAGGGTTAAAAATAAAAGTCTGGTTGTTTTTCTATTACTATCATCCGTTTCTGCCTCGCCGTCACCGTGTGGATTCGTTTGCATCAGCGCGGCGCCACATCAGGGAGCTTTTCAAGGACGCGGTGAGGGGGCGGCTGCCGATCCGCCGCTCGCTGCCGCTTTTTGAGGGAGTTCATTTTCGAACCCCTGAGGCGTCGTCGTGTATCGCCTTTTCTCGGCACAGAATAAACAGAAGGGCAGCGGGATGAAACGCCGGCATCAGAATAAAGCGATAGCAGCAGGTTGGCGCCGACTCCAGCTCGTCTATCTGGTCTGGGAGCTTCAGCCGAGGCTGAGCTGCAACGCTTGTCGCCCTGTAATCCAGTGTGGCAAACTGGCTTAAGCTTCGCTGAACGGCAGCGGCGAGTGCTAACGTCACCTGAAAGGCTGCCTTTTTTTTGTGGATTATAGACCCAAGTCTGGGGAAGGAAATCGGCGGCAGCGGTGGCCAAGGGGGGAAAGACGCCACCAACCTAATCAAGTCCTCTTCGGTTTATATTCGGCATCGGTGTGTGTCGAGCGCTTTTGGCGAGCGAGGTGGATCCATCTGATTTTACAGTTTTATGTGCCCCCCCCCCCCGCCCCGGGCTTATAATTCAATGTGAATGGGAATGTGATTACAGCGAGGCCGGACAAGTCGGAGAAAAGTTCAGAGACAATCGCGCTGATTGAATTGGAGTGAGAACACAATGCGATTTGCGGCGTAGGGGCCTATTTCTCTGATGAAAGCTTAATCTTGGAGGAACGCCGAACCCTGACATTTCCCCAATAAAAGAAAAGTGCATTATGAATGTGCTTTTAGGTTGATTAAGCTGCCCAGCGTGGAAAGTGATACGATCTGGACTCCCAATGACGCCGAGCTTTGTAGTGGCATTTCTGAGTACTCGTGGGAGGATATAAGAGAGAGGCCTTAAGAAAACTGTATAAAAAGCCTCGGACCCGTTGGAAACTGGTCTGCAGGAGAAGAAAAAAAAAAAAGAAGGCGAGCGTGGACATGAAACAGCCTGCGAGGTTTGTAACCCCACTGACTGAAAAAGGCTCCACGACAGCCGCCCAAAGCTGCCTCTGTGGCCGTATTCAAACCAGATGTGAAATTCCTCTAATTCCTCAGCAGCTTTGTTCCAGCTGTGTCGGTTAGTGTGTGAGTGTGTGTCAGAGTGTGTGAGTGTGTGTGTGTGAGCTGCTCAGCATATCCTTTGAGCGGTGTAAAGCCGACGTGACAGGAGCCGCAGAGAAATATGACGGTCACCTGCGAACCCTAAACAAGCGTGATTGATCACTGTAGAGGGGCAAATGGCTTCATGATGCCGATGTGTGTGTTTGTGTGTTTGTGTGCATGTGTGTGTGTGTATGTGTGTTGTGCAATGCGTGTGGCAGTCAGTGATGAAGTGGTTGCACATGGGCACTGAGAGGGAATGTCTGGCATTCCTACAGTGTGTATATGAAGAGTTTTTAAGTAAAAGTGTCGCTTTCGTGAGATCAAACGCGTTCACGTTAATTACCTCCTCACACACACGTACGGACCGACGCAGACCAACTAAGCTGCTTCCTGGATGTTTTGTACTTTTTTAGGGTGTAGCTTTAAAAAAAAAAAAAAAAANNAAAAAAAAAAAACTCCTTGAAATGAAATTCACTACACATTTTTGCTGAAAATAATAATGACAAGCTATCATCTCAAAGGGTATTTTTTCAGTGTCTGGATAAGGAGGAAACAGCGGAGCGGAGCTTATGAGTCACATGATGGGAACATAAACACTTCCGAAGCTCTGCAGCCAGCCTGGTTTTTAGCAACTGGTGACCTTTTTCACGTGAGTCAGCCTCCACGTCTGCCTGATTCTCTCCGCCTCCCTCCTGGATATTTTTACCTGCGGTCCCTGCCACTGAAAGGCACCACGTGGATTCCCAGGGGGCCACCATCGTTTGACACCTCCACCAGTTTGACTATGTCTCTGGGATACGGTGATGGATGGATGATGGATGATGGATGGATGGAGAGGTGGGTGGGAAGGGAGAGAAGAGGGGTGACACCATGTGAGAAAAACACAGAAGATGGTCATGACGGAGGAGAAGGTGGATGAAGACAACAGACGTGGAATTAAAATCAAAAACAGGAAACAACAGAGACAAAAAAGGCAAGAATACAACAATCCAAATAAATCTAAAGAAAAAAAGGTCAGACGTGCGAGGGACAGCCACACAAAACACACAGCTGAAGCTTCTTCACTGAATCTTCAGGGGTTCAGTGACGGGCGGAGAGGGTTGAAGGTGTTCCACAGCTGCCGCTCACACGCGCAAACCACAAAAACCTGGGAAAAGCTGATCTGAGCTGCTGTAAGAGGCGTCAGCTGATCCAATCACAAGGCTCTGAGAACAGCTGTGTGTGGCGTGTAGCGCTTCAGACTAACCTGCACCTGCTAATATCTGAGGCCAATTAGCAGCCATCGCGCTGGTCCCCAGCACTCACAACTCTTAGTATTTCATTCATTAATATTCTTATTTCTTCCTTTTTACTTTGGTGGTATTTGTTTATTTTCCTGAACTTATTACTTTAGCATTGCAAACATTAGCCTAATTTTATGTGCAATTACTGTTTTCTTGTCCTTTGTTTACAGTAACAGAGTTTACATCGTTTACTTGCTGCACTACGTGTCTTTAATTGCCTCGAATACGGGACAAATTAAGTTTTTGGAATTTGAATTTGAATAGCATTAGCTAGCATCACAGCCGCTGCTAGCTGCCCTGTTTGACATGCTGATTAAGTTGCTGCTCTTCGCCTGTTAGCTTAGCGCTGTAACGCGCGAAAGAGCTAACTGTTTGTTTACATTTTTGTTGATGTTGGTTCGTATAAAAAATATCATACAGTTTTTCTTTCGCTTTATTAAAAGAGCAGAACACGATCGCTTTGAGTCGTTGGAGCTAAATTATGTGCAAAGTCCGACCAATCAAAACCTGCTTTAAGTTTTATATTGATTTCTTCTCCTTCATGAATGGCTGCTAAACACCAGCGTTCCTGCTGGTCTTTGGACTCCAGGTGTGATCGGACCAGGCCAGTAGCTGCACGTCTGAGCAGGTCCAACCACTGAACCTTTCACACTTTCCACCTGAAATTTTAGGACGCTTGTTTGCTTTATTAACTTAAACACAACTTCATCCTCCACTAAACACGTAGATGTTTCAGCCCTTAATGGTTCCACCGCAGCGTTACAGCTGTCTGCCGTCTCGAGGCGGTGGGCACCGGTGGCTGCCAAACATCCATGCACAGGCCGATTTTACAAGATGTCAAATCTAATCGACTCGCAGCTTTGATACAACGACTATGATTAGCTCGGGGAAAATGGGCCCCTTGTTGACAACTAAGAGGCGGGAGAAGCCAAAGTCTCTGGGAAATCATAGGAATAATAACAACGCCGTACCTGCATATTAAACTGGAGGCATGCAACAGAGCAAAATAACAAAACAAAACACAGTTGTTAATAACAGGAGCCGGAGCGGCGGAGTGTGTGGGAGAGCTCTGATGGAGAGACCAGGATCGTTTTGCTCCCACAAAAGAGAATTATGTAAATCAGGACGGCAGCATCGAAAATGAGCTTCCCCACAAACAAACCTGGATTAGAATACAGAGACGTGAGAGTGCGATCGTCACTTTAGCACAAAAAAGCCCAGAAAACACAGAGGATATCACGTTTGGAACACTTCTCCTCTCCCCCTGCTGCAGATTATTGAGTTCATCATTTTTCCAATAACAGGATGTTAGCAGAGAGGACGAAGACATCCTCCTCCCACTTACTCGAGCGACCTGACAGGGCCGTGGTGGTCCATGCAGGAGTCGGCGCGTCCCACCGGCTCGATCCGCCCATTCTCCTCCTCTCTGGCCTCGTCCTCCTGAAGCAAAGCACAGGCAAAGAGTCGAGAGTGAAGAGCAGAGCCGCTGGCCAGAACACCGAGGAGGAACACCAGCCAGAGACGATCAGCTGAGGGCTTTCCAGCTCGCAGTCATGACAGTGAGTCCAGAAGAGTCCACATTGGCTACATTCACAATCAGCCTTTTCTAGGTGGAATATTAGCAATAACCTGGTGGCGCGCAGCCATGGAAACACCAATAACACATCTGAACCCATTTGGTTTTTAAACCCCTCCTCTCCCCCCTGGTTCCTCCTTCTCTGAGGTGAACATGTGATGATGTCTCCTCCTATCAGGATCTCCACATCAAAAGGAAGATGAATTAGTGTTGTGATCATGTTCTATCAGCAAGGAATCTTGGTCTTTGGAGTCCAGGAACTCCTTGTAAACATGGCCAAAGGCGAGAGCAACACCACGCCACACTTTTGGAGTGAGGAGGAAACCAATCACTTCATCAGTGTGATGAAAGACACAAACATCCTGGCATTTGGAGACGCTAGAAAGTAGCGGGATAGACAGATCCACAAAAAGGGGAGCGCAAAGTTACGCCAAGCAGGGTTTGTAGCAGACCTTCTCCGTGCGTGGCTGCTTTGATCGCCATATCACCACTGATTACAATCACCATGGAGACAGGAACAACCCTGTTTGCTCACCATGGAAACGCCTTATTCACAGTGTTTCACTAACCCCAATATGGACGTTAACCCCAACGTAGTGGAAACGTAGCCGGTTTCGCTGTGTCCTTATTAAAGTAGCAGGTTGCGTAAACGTCACTTCTTTCAATGAAGCTGAAGCTTCACAGGGTGGAACATGTGAACAGAGTGACAATCAGCACAGAGTCAGTGTGGCATTAAAAATAACTCCCGAGCTGTTAGTTTAAGGTTTAACAGCCTCTTGTTGCAGCTTTACTGCGTGAGCCTGCAGTTGCTCGGCGTCTGTGAGATTTCCTCAATCAAGCGTGGTATTACGGAGCATACTGGAGGAGCGGGAGGAAGCAATAGCTGCTCCGTTCAGAGTTCTGAGCCCCTCCTGAGGTAAGAAGCTGCTTTTCTGAGCACAGCCGAGGCGAAGGCGAGCAGGAGCGCACGGTCAGAGTGATGAAATGTTAACAAAAGACCAGCCAGTTCTCCACGTGTCGGGTCAGCGCAGCACTGAGAGAAACTTCAGGATTAACAGTCTGTGGAACGCTGAGCAGAAGAAGGAGATGACGTGTCAGACAACTGAGAACTTAAACAAGAAGAAGAAACTCGTTGGAGACACTGGAGTCCCGGGAAAACTGGCTGGAATTCCACAAAAAACACAAATCTGACAGATCTGTGGACCAACAATCATTCTAATGGCTGTTACATCAGAGACGTCCACCCATCGTTCTCCCGTCACAGTAAAACCTTCCCAAGATTTGCCAAAAGTAGGTGTAGCGTCTAACCTGCTGGCCGGGGGGGGGGGGGGGGGG
>CAESWR010000870.1:195252-207040 GCA_903171835.1 Mullus surmuletus
ATAAAAATACATCACGGCCTTTAGGGGCTCGGATGTCTTCAATATTACATCGCCTTTGTTCTGCTCTTGTTTTAACTGTGGACACTTGTCTGTTTGAGTGGTGAAGCCGAGACTCTCTCTCTCTCTCTCACATACGCACACACACACGCACACACATATTCACACGCGCACACACACACAGACACAAACACACACACACACAGGCAGACACTGAGACGAGAGCAAAGAGGAGAAAAATGAGACGCAGAGATGAAGAAGGTCATTAAAATTTCAGGGCGACACCGGAGAGGAGCGAGCAGCAGCAGCAGCAGCAGCAGCAGCAGCGCCGGCCTCCACGGCAACCGGCCGCCTCATCAGTATGAAAATGAGCCTCCGTTACCGTGGCTGCCGTACGGTTGCCATGACACTTTGGGGTGTCTGGAGGACGTACTGCTCCAGGGCAGCATGAGTGTGTGTGTGTGCAAGGACTGCTGGCTGCTGTCTGCCTGCTCTGAAGTCGACTCGCTGACAAAGGAGACGAGAGCAACAAGTGGCGGCGGCGTGCGGCTGACAGGCGGGCAGGTGTGGGAGTCACGCTCACAGCCACGTCACATCTGCTTTCCTCCATTTTCTGGCAATTCTTAAACCAGCTGTCGGAGACATTTTGAGTTTGTAAAAAGGAAGGTTGTTCACGCGAGGTGAGAGGAGGGTCACAGGTGTCACTCAGAGAGGCCACGCCCTCCATGAGCGTGTTTGAATAAAGCGTGGGAATAAAAGGTCCGTCACAGCAGACACTGTTTCTATAATATTGTGAGACGCTGCAACAATCTGAAAGAAATTTAAGCATCAAATAAAAAAACAAACACAATCCCTCTGTCAGTCTTGGCTAGCTGGCATGAAATATGTAAACAGAGACTTAGAACACGAACCTTGGAACTCGATGGCAAATAATGCTTTCATGACAAGCTGAAAGTTAGCATAGAATATGTAAACATAAAAACAAACGCTCACTAAAGCCAAATATCTGCCAATGTTAGTTTTGGCGAGCTAACTGCTAGCTAGCGCCATGTATGTAAACAAATTACATTTAGCCAGCGTTAGCATTAGCCGCAACCGCTTGTCACACTTGGCTCTTAGCGTGGGAGCGAGTGCAAGCTAATTCACAAGCTAAACTTTGTTAGTTTGTTTGCCTCTGAGTGGAATCACGCAAAAGCTGTTAGTCAGAATTTCACAAAACACGGGTGAAGAGGAACAAGAGGCGGCGCTCAGTGGATCCCTCGCTCTGCGTCACGATGACCTGAGGCTCCTCTTTGCACATTAGCTCGCATGTTGCTAGAAACAGTGTGAAAACGCCATCAAGGCCTGGACTGCCTTGACAAACACATCTCCCCGCAGGACTCGCCGTTTAACAAAGGTCGGGTAATAATAATAAAGTGTGGGAGATGAAGAGGAGGCGAGGGGGCGGCGCGGCGGGGGGGCGGGTGGTTGGCCGCCGTCTGAGGAGGAAGTCAATGAGATTGGCGCTCATGGCAGCGCGCGCAGGCGTTTCACTTTATTACGCCACGCGGTGTCTCGCGGGATCTGCCCACACGCTGACACCTCAATTCCACAGAGGGCGGGACGAAGCGGCAGCAACGGAAGAGTGAGGCGGCGAGATGGAGCGAGCGATGGAGGAGAAAGTACTGAAGGTGCTTCTTCAGGAGTCACGCTGAGAACTTCAAAGAGCTGATGAACGACCAGCGGCAGGATTTTCCTCATGTTGGTCAACAACTGGAGGACGTGGAGCAAAGGTCACCGTCAGTCAAACATCCCGACGTGTCTGTTTGTGAGAATAATTGTGAAAAAAAAAATCTGCACACACCAACCAAATCTGTGCGCAAGTTTGAATTGAACCATTTGTTTTTTGTTGTTGTTTTTGTTCTACTCAATTTACTACAAAAAAATTCAAAAAGTATAAAAACCTGCATAAAAATCTGAGGTCTGTGTTAATTGATTTTCTCTTATCTGGATCACAAACCCTTAAGAAAAAAATCCTTCAGCCTGAGGGAAGGACCGGTTTGCAAAAAGTCCTGGATACTGCACAAAAACTGCTGGGGGCGGGGGGGTGGTGGATCCCCCCATGTGTGACTGCCCACTCACTCCCGCTAACACACCTCGGACCCTCAGAGCTGACATGATTTATGGACGAGGAGCTCCGCGGCGCAGCTGGCTGGTGTCCTCCCAAACGCACATTAGCAGAGAGGGAGACTGATTGACAGCTGGACCATCAACCCCCCCCAACCCCCTTTTTACGGAAAGTCTGTACAGTAGGGAAGACCCCCCCCCCCCGTCACCACGCCACCATCCTGGGTGAGATAGATGGCTGCATTAATAATTCAGGTGGGATGATGGGGGGGGCAGGGATGGTGGGGGGGGGTTTAATGGCCGGGGCAGGTAGGCGAGCAATCGAGTCTCCGCCGCGCTGCTTTCCAGCCGAGTCATTGTTTGTTTCCTGGACGCGGCGCGGCAGACGAGGGCAGCTCGGCCCGGGGGCTCATTAAAGATTAACAGGAGGAGCCGCCGGGGGGCCGCCTTCCTACCTCACACACTCAATGAAGGGGTCTGCACACACACTCCTACAGCAGAGTAATGCTGCACTTTAATGAAGTGCTGCCGAGCAACACACACACACGCGCGCGCACATTCCTGGCAATTTGACCACAACGTCACTGAAAATCGGCTGCTGATGTTTCTCTGCTGAACGATGCTGAAACCAGACAAACGCGGGAATGTTTCAGATGTTTATGTACAAGCGACGGGATTTACGCTCTTTAACGTCATCGCACCTTTCTTTTTTTGTCCTGACATTAAAGTTTTACATTCTATATGTGCTGAAATATGAATACGCTCTGGAAAACCTGTGTCAGTTTGGGGGAAAATCTAGGAGTGGGTGAACTTGTTCTCCTCGGGGAGCGTGACAAAAAATTGCATTAACCATAAAACCAAAAAAATTCAAAGATCAATAATGGGCAGCATCTGCCATATATAAGATCACTTTCAATACCGCAATTTGCTGAATAACTTCAGAATCTCAGATAATTAAAGAAGTGTCGGTGAAAGTCTCCCTCCTGGCCAGCAGGGGGCCAAACCCCGCCCACATCCTTCCTGAGCCTCAACAGTCTGAATCTGCAGCTTCCGCTCGAACTCACTTTGTAAATCATGCTCACGTTCAATAAAGTGGAGTGTACAGAGGGGGCGGGGCTACGTTTGGATTGACAGCTCATTCAGGACGGAGCGGAAACATGAGTCATGTGACCTCAGAGGTGACGACAGATGTTGCCGTTTATCATCTTTAAGCAGCAAAGAGTGTCAGGATGAAGCACCTGTGTGTTATTAACTAAACCATACACACACACACACACACACACTAGAGGAAGGGCCGTAAACAGCTTGCACACTCACACAGCCATTCATCAGCGCTAACAGTGTGGGCGTCCTCCGTCCTCTCCAGCAGAGCTCCATATGTCCACCACCGGATGGAACGTCAAACTGGAGACTATAAATTAGTGTTAACCTTTGACCTCTAACCCGGGGACCACGACGCACCATCTGGGCCCGAGAGAGAGAGACACAGAGACGGGGAGAGAGAGAGGCTAAAGGTCTGTCTTCATTGGCTAACGAAGAATCAGCTGTTTGATCTGACAGGAGACGAACATCAGCTCAACATCTGGAGCTTCAAAACAACCTGCAGGAAATTAAGCTCTTCATATCTCTGGTATTAGAAGAAGATAAACAGTCGGAATATCCAAGTTCCGGGTGGGAATTTTCTACTGGATCACCCCCCGCAGTCGGAATTCCTACTGGGAAAGTGGTGAAATCCCCACTTGCCCTGAGTTGATATTCTGTTTACGTGGAACTTCTGATTGTTGCAAGGAGATTATTTCTTCCAACATCGAGCTGGAAATGCTGTCACTCCCAGCTCCGAGCTCCGAGGTGAAAGGAAGGCGAGGTGAGGTCACAGGCCCCGCCCACCCAGCGTGTGACACCTTATAGGGTTCACAGGCAAAGGACGAAGCCGCCTCCCGTCTGCAGGTCACACTAACTTGATGGCGTGTCGTGCTGCGGACCCTCATCACAGCGTGACAGTGTGAGCGAGCCCTCAGCGGCGCGGCGTCACAGCGCCGGTTTTCCATCACGCATCCCGCCCATAATTCAATCAGCCTCCTTTGAAGACGAGCTGATCATGAGATCCAGACGGGCGGACGCAGCGCGGTGAGGAGCGACTGAGCCGACGCCTTGTTATCAGAGCTTAGATCACAGGGAATCGCCCTCTTTTTTTGAAATTTGAATTATTTAAAGTTTTTTTTCTGATATCATGATTAATTTATTGATACCTATTGTTTTAATTAATTACTTTATTCATTTTTTATATTCTATCCTAATTTATCCAGGAGAAAAATCCCACTGAGATTCTCTCTGTCCCTCCATCAGCGATCATCAGTCTGCCGTCAGGCGGCGGCGGCGGCGATCCGGGCTGATAACAGCTGACACCTGCCTCGCCGCCGCCGCCGCTCCTCTTTGTCTCCTCTGATCGTTTTATCGCCTTCTGATAAAACACTAAACAAAAAAACCCCCAAACAATAAAGAAAACGGCGGCTGCTTTCATCCGTCAGCGTCTCTTATCTCTTGTTTATCCGGCGCAGCGTTAATGATAAAGCTGCCGAGCGAGGCGGCTTCACAGAGCAACGATCCCATCTTTGATTTCCAACTTTCTTTTTTTTCCTCCTCCTCCTCCTCCTCCTCCTCCTCCTCCTCCTCCTCAGGTGGACGCAGACCCGGCGCTCATCTGTCAGCCGTGATTGGAGGAGTCATTAGGCTCCGTGAGCAGCCCCCCCCCACAGGCTCCGCCCCCACAGGCAGAGACAAAACGCCCCAAGGAAAAGGAGAGACCTCTTTCATCTCCCATCACCTCAGCTGGAGGGAAACTGGGCTCCCATCACTCCCAGTCAGATTCAAGGCAGAAGATCAAAGCCGAGCAAAGGAGAGAGAGACGGACAGAGAGAGAGAGAGACAGAGCGAGGGAGAGAGAGAGAGGGAGACAGAGAGGGAGAGAGAGACAGAGAGAGACGGACTGGATCTTTAGATACAACCTCAAATAAAAGCAGTAGAAGATGAAAAGAGACGCTTTAGTTTTCATTTCAAAAAGGACTAAAAGTAAAGTGTCGCCGTAAATTCACCCCGAAAAAGAAGAAGTGGGAGACGAGCAGGGCGAGTTGGCGCTCGGGATTCCGCTTGATCGGTTCTGCGTGTGAGTGTGCATCACTGAGGGTGTGAGGATCAATCAGCTGTCGATCGATCATCGAGCGGCCGGATCGATCGGCCAATCAGACGTCAGTTCGCCTCACATGGCGACACAAGGACGAAGGGATGGAGAGAGGAGGAGTGGAGACGCAAAGGAGTGCAGGAGTGAATGAATGGAGCTGAGGAAAAAAGATGAATAACACACACACACACACACACACACACACACACACACACACACACAAAGAAACAGAAGCAGAAAGACGACGTGAGAAGAAAAGAGGAGTCAGACTAAAGGCCGATAATAGTGAGGTGTGAGCAGATTAACACAGAGCCCTTCACACATCTGCAAAACATAAACACACACACACCTACAGCACTTTCTCTCTCACACACACACACACACAACAGGCTCCATCTCAGCTCCACAGCAGCACCTACTGGCTGCGTTGCTCATCATTCCGCTGCCTCATGGCTTGAACACGCGCACGCACGCACGCACGCACACAGGCAGCAGATGCATCCACAGATTTCTGGCGGAGGAAACACTCACACCTGCACACGCAAAGAAAAATATTAAATAAAATCAATCTGCGCATTATGCATGCACGCCGGGTTGATTTATGGGAGCGTGGCGCGGGTTTGCTGCATCGCACACCTGAGGGACCCGCCTCTACACACACACACACACACACAGAGGGTGGAGGCTTGTTAGCGAGGAAGGTGTGTGTGTGTGTGTGTGTGTGTGTGTGTGTGTGTGTGTGTGTGTGTGTGTGTACTTGCGGTTTGTTTCCTTCGCTGTGATTTTACTGCTTGTCGTGTCTGCAGAATAAACAGCTTTGTGGAATCGTGTGTGTTTGTGTTTGTGTGTGTGTGTGTGTTTGAAGGTTCTGCAACTTTGATCAAAGCAGCTCGGCGAGTGTTAAAGTATGTGTTCCTGCTCGGTGGCATCGTGTAGGTGTGTGTAGCTGCTGCTCGCACGTCGCCGTAACAACGTCCCCGGTGAGTTACAGCAGCCGCGCTCTGCTGTGAAGGATGGCTCGGACCTCAGCGGCATAATGGCTGAGTGTGTCTGTGTGTGAGCGCGTGTGTGTGTGTCTGTGTGTGAGCGTGTGTGTGTGCATGTATGCCTGTGTGTGTGCGCGTGTGTGTGTGTGTGTGTTATTCATCATGAGGTGCATACTGAAAACTACCAGTTAGCGTCTTGGAGCAGAACTATCTGTCCTGTTAAAGCAGCCGCTAGATTGTTTTTCTTTTATTGAATCTATTATTTAAATTTGGAAAAAAACAACAATTGTATCAACTATTTTCAAAATATTGCCGCTATACACATTTTTCTGTTTGTTTTGCTTTCATGTATGAATCAAGAAAAAATTGACAAGGTGATCATTTATCAGCAGAGGCCTCGGTGTGAGCAGTGCGAAGCTAAATTAAATCTGACTAATACATTGAAATGTATTTAAAAGATTATTTTAGAGATATTTCAAATCGTGAACACGACGGCGACTCAGGACAAGTTAATTATCTCATCATTATGCGTCGACGCCGACACTTTCAGCCGCTCATGTTTCCTCTCAGTGCTGCTGGTTGTTTGTACGTTTGTGTGTATCATTAGCCGTGACATTTTGGACCAGTTCACTAACCCCCCCCAGCAACACACACACACGTTTCTTCTCCTCTCTCACACACAAACTGCCTTCAGCTGCCACAATTCCACAAAAAACATCAAAAATCTGATTGTCCAAACGCGAGAGGACGTCTGTGAACGCCTCCCTCTGGTGAGAATGAGCCGAATGGTGCAACACACACACACACGAAATACCAAAAATATTAAATAAATGAAACTCAATCTGTCACCAAACACATGTAGAGAATCAAAGCAGAGACTCACACACATGTGCGCACACACAAACACAACTCACACGCCCCCTCGTGACATGTGAGTCCTCAGAGTCTTCGCCCCAGGAGCTCGACCCAGACAGCAGATCAGATGCGCGTGTGTGTGTGTGTGTGTGTGTGTGTGTGTGTGTGTGTGTGTGTGTGAGCGAGCGCACGCACGAGTGTGTGTTCTCACACTGACGGCGGCTGAGCAGCTTGTGGCTTTTCTTTTTAATTGGTTGATTTGCAAACGCCGAGTCTATGGATGTCTGGATTTCTGACACATGCTCGCAGCAAAGTCACACACACACACACACACACACATGCGTACAAACACGCACGCACACAACCCCATGACTCATGGGCACACACACGCACAAAAAATACACCCAACTGCAGCTCGTTCCGCCGCAGCCTCCAACCCGCCGCTCATTAATACACACTGCACTGATGGCTCACTGTTGCCATGGCGACCCCCACCTGTTGCCAACCGGACCTGGGAGTTTCAAGGTGCTGCAGTTCCAAACTATTGTGATATTTTTCTATATTCTCCTTCTGCGCGTCACAGAGCGGCAGTGGGAGTGATGCACAATTACCCACAATTCATTCCTTTCAATGCAGCGGCGTGCGGCTCTCCTCCTCCTCTTCCTCCTTTGTTCCGTGTCACTCCAGGATGATAAGATGGAGCCAACTGGAGGAAATTGCAGCGCTTCATTCATGGTCCCAATGGGCTCAGTTCTAATTAAAGTCCCGGTTCTTGTTTCTCTGCTCTTGTACGTCGCTGCCGTGACAAAGGTTCGACGCTCTGCTCGGGCTAATTGTGGAACAGCTGCTTTCTCGCCGCTTTTAATAAACAGTTGGAGGAAGAAGACGGGTGTATCGCCTTTGTTCTTCCACCTCAGGATGCAAACTGGGATGAGGTTGGTGTCTCCACCTTGATAGCACCACAAACTCTGCCCTTATATTAGTACAGAAGTCTGCAATTTAATTCAGTTGTTTGGTTCAGTTGCTCTGTGAAATGCTTTTATTTTGAACACGACAAATGTGAAATCCGTTCTCCTCTGTCCTTTGTGTCTCTGTATTTGCATCAGTCTTTTTCACATCTGATCAGATTCGTCAACGCGTTCCTCTAATCCAACTGCCATTTCAAACTAACGCAATGAACAGCAAACGTCTGCAGTTACACACTGAGAAACATTGCAGAAATGGCTTTATTTTGAAAAAAACTTTTGAAACTGAACAAGGTTTTCATTCCTTACTAAATTAAGACATGTCTTTGCCAAAGCCAGCTGCAGCCGTTTCAACACTACTTCCTGCCTGCTAAAAAAAAAAAAAACATCCGTAAACTTTATTTGACCAGAGAAGATCCCACTGAGATGAAGAACCGCCAGCAGATTACAAAACGCTCGCAAAAAACCCGCTGACGATCGCAAAGTCACTCTGTGACCCCGGAGGCAAGTTCGTTTTCCGTCGTCCTGCTCTGTGCTTCAGCTCTGCTTCTCATCATCCCTGCTCTGCGTTGCATCAAAGTGCCAAGTGCTGAGAGCAGAAGCCAGCTGACACCGACACCAAGACCAACACGACCTCCATCACAAGAGGTTTCACATCCAGAGGAGCAGCTTCACATTCACGCTCTCCGGTCTCTAACGACGGCTGCTGCTCCTTTATCTGCTGCTGGTTCTCATCACCCGCCTGCTTGGTTCTTCTCCAAATGTTCCTGATCAGTTCCTGGAAGACCACGACGGAACGTGGGGAGGAAGCCGGCGTGAGGCAAAGCAGAGGCGCCGCAATGGAGACACCGAAATCTGACATCATGTAACATAACACACACAGCAGCGGGCCACACACACTGACGGCACTCTAACAGCTCCATCAGCGTGTGTGTGTGTGTGTATGTGTGTGTGTGAGCAGGCGGCCGTCAGCGGGTCATTAATACAGGCTATGCTGTCTTGACCTCCACCACTTAACCCCCTTTCCAGGAAAACCTGCTCTGAGAGCGACGAGGAAAGTAGAGCAGGTGACAGACGCAGGGAACTCAGCGGAACAGAAAGAAAAACAGCTTCATTGATGGAGGAAACTGAGGTTAACACGTAAAACTACGGAGACCAGGATGCATTGTGTCATTAATAAATGATAGTCAGTTGTGAAAAAAATCTTTATATCTTTTAGTTTTTTGATTTCTGAGAAAATTGGGAATTTGCATTTCCTAAAAAAGTGTAATCTCGGAGATTACCGAGCACTGACATTTGGCGTTATATGTGTTTTTTATTTATTTTTCTATATGGACATTATCGTAGTAACACAGCTATTCACAGTAAACCTCTCAGCTCTGCGATTCTGTATGACGGGGAACTCTGACCCACTTTCTGGTAACACAATACTTTAAAAGCCCAAATATCAGCTGGATGATGCATGCTGGTCTTGATATGTTATCTTTTTTTTTCTTTTTTACATCCATATTCTAGCAAATCCTGGGTGTGTGGGAGTCCAGAGGGGGAATCGCCCCCAACCGTCTACAGATCCACTTAACCAGAACCAGATGCAGCCGCGTTATTTACTGCATCAGTGTGGTGATTTCTCTGTCTGTGGCTGCTGTGTCACTCTGGGTTCATGCGATGGAATTACTGAGGACTGCTGTGTCTGTGTCTGTGTGAGTGTGTGTGTGTGTGTGTGTGTGTGTGTGTGTGTGTGTGTGTGTGTGTGTGCGCGGGGAGGGGTTGATAGAACTGGGACAGGGTCTGGACTGGATCTAGGCCGCTGAGACGGACTGTCACAGGGCTCAGAGCTGACGGACCGTGGAGGGCCAGACGAGCGGGGAATCACTGAAGGTATCAGGACACACACCATTTTTGTGTGTGTGTGTGTGTGTGTGTGTGTGTGAGACAGACATACACTGGCAGTACGAGAGGGTTTTTAATAAGTGGTCGGCTATTTGCAGGTTACTGAATTGCCAATATTCCAACAGCGGTGCGGCCATTACACGGTCAGACAGGATTAATGTGTCTTCATTCCGCCGCGTTTTGGAGGAAATGGTTGAGTTTTCTGGTTTCAGCATCAGTGTCGCATGTGCTGGTGGTTCTATGGTTCCACACGGGTGGCAGCATGGAGGGAAGGACGATGAAAAGCCCTCAATGAAACGTAGATCCCAGGGCGGTGCCAAACCTGGTGTGGATCGTGAACCCTGCACATGAACCTTGACAGGTCTGCCTTTTTAGGTCGATGTTGAAGCAGTTAAACCCTCCGGACCTCGCACGCAGGTCAAGGACTGGGTACCTAGACCTCCAAAATGTGGTTCTACAGAGGAGCTAGACTAGCCGCCCACCCCTGAGCAGGCCTAACATGAAGGCTCCTACCTGCTCCTGCCTCTCCAGCCAGCGGTCCACCATGGGGTGATTGGCGCTGAGGGACGAGCGGGCCGTCTCCCTCTGGAACTCTCTCTGGTTGGCCCAGGTTCCTGCGTCCCGAGGCAGACTGCGGTACGTGTCCAAGCCTTTGCTCTGCGCCAACGTGCAACACAAGAGTCAACCAAAACTCCAGATCAGTCCTGCTCTGACTCCTCACGATGGCGGGCCTCCTACCTTCCTCTCCAGGCTGTTGGTGCCGGAGGCGTGGCGGGCCTTCAGGAAGCCAGCGGTGGTCGACCAGCGCGTCGGGTTCTTCCTGGATGGCGGCTCTTCGGTTTGGACTCGCAGCTCGCCGCCGCCGCCGCCAACAAACGGACCGTTGATGGTCAGCAGAGCGGGGTCGCTGCTCCGCCGGACATGGAGGGGCATGTCTGAGGGAGCAGAGGAACACAGCAGACAACGTTCCGGACACATTTTACAACATTTAGACCACGGTTGGCAGACTTTGAGACCCATTTCAACAACAAATTATAGAGTTTAAGCGGGCTAAGCTAACGGTCACACTTGGTTTTAAGGATGAACCCTTGTGGCAACATAAATAAAAAAGGCTTTTAGGAAGCCAAATGTCCAAATGATGGGATTTATTGGCCATCTGAACAAGATAGAGCGTCATATTCCGCACCGCAAACTGATTGTGTGGAAACCATCTCAAAGTTCACCGCTAATTTATATTCAAACAGTTACATTCAAAATCCAAAGACTATGTACTTCAAGTTCCTGAGCTTTGGATTCTTAAAGATGTGCTGCACAGAAAGAAACCACTGACGTAAACATCATTAAAGTAATTTTATTCATGCCATTCTTGTGTTATCTAACGTCTCAGCGAAGGTCTCGTCAGGCGGCGCTGCTTTGTGTGCGTCTGTCAGCGCCGCCGGCAGCGCGGGATCAACAGTGAGAGGACGCGGCTGCTGGTGGAGGCTCTCCATTAAAACGCTTCACTCTGTTTAAACATTTGCCGTGCGTGGGAAGCCAAGGTCCAAACAACCCTCCAAACAGGCGCCGGTACACAACACAACAATGTTATGACATTAGACAAAATAATCCTCCACTTTCTCTCAAAAAACCCCAAAGATCCCACGACAACAAAGCCGAGTGTAAAGGACGAGTGTTTGAAAAGGACTGAGCGTCTTCAGATGACGACGCCAAGTGTCATGTTCCCATGTTCTCCTCCAGCTGTTCACAAGATGTTCAAGACAGGAAATAATACACATCCGTAGAGCAGTGTGTGTGTGTGTGTGTGTGTGTGT
>CAESWR010000870.1:207063-221809 GCA_903171835.1 Mullus surmuletus
GATGAGTGTGTGTTTAACACTTCCGTGAGTCAAGTTATTACAGTTTGTGCAACCAAACTGGTGTGTTTGTGTTTGGAAATATCAGAGCCAACAGCTACAATTAGCTTGACAATGTGTGTGTGTGCGCGCCCCCCCTTGTTCTTGGCGGCCCGGTGCCGTGGGGTCAGCCGGAGCGTGGGACCTGAGCCGTGGGAGGCGACGGCAGCGGCGGCGCTCGGGGAGCTGGAGTTCAGCACGTCCTGACGGATCCGCGCGCCGCCTCCGCAGCTCCGCCTCCCCGAGGACGCCGGAGTTCACACACACACACGCTTCCTCGCCAGCTTCCACGGCCACCGTGCTCAGCGGAGCAGCCCGCACTTCGACCACTGCTCTAATTCGTCATGGCCAGTAAAAAACGGAGGCTTCGCGGGGAACTCCAACCATTTACACAGACTCACTTCCTCCGCTGGCCGCCCGTCGAGTCGGACTTGTGGTTCCGAAGCGTCGAGCAGAGAGAACAAAGATGCTGATCAAAGCTGCTCAGACCTGCCAGGAAATTATGCAGCTTGAGTTTACAAAAGAACCTCAGGCTCTACAGAGGTCAGGGCAGGGCAGCTGACAACCTCCCAGCAGCTGGACGCGCCTGAAGAAGCTTCAGGACGAACACACCTGGAGCTTCAACACAGCGCTCCGAGCTTCTAAAGCCTCTACAAGATACAGAGTTACGTAAACAAACTGGCATTTAGAGGTTTAAAATCCCCCCAAATAGTGAATATTTGATATATATATTTCAGGCTGAAGTTGATTAAAAAAACATTGACCCATTTAAAGTGGAAAAAATATTAATATACGTTACTTTTACAGCAGTTTTTAGGAAGGGTAGGTTTTTTTGTATCATATAGTATTCATGGTTAAGAAGAGCCAACAAGCACCCAAGAGAAGGTAACAGAGGCTGGAGAAAACTCCCTGTGACAGGAAAACCTATAGCAGAACCACGGCTCAGAGTGGAGGCCATTCTCAACATACATCTCAGAAGCAGAACATAAACCTTCTCCAGTGTTTAACCAACATTTTTGTTCAAGGTGGTCTGGTGGTCTGAAGGACAAAAGGTTATAGGATCCGTCTGCTGCTCACGAGAGGCATCTCATGGAAACTCGTTGCTGTGATTGCTGTTTTCTGGAGATAAAAGCGTGGATGATGAGCTTCTAATGTGAATTTCTCCATCGTCAGACCTCGCTTTGGTAATTAGCGTGCGGCCTGGCCCTTTAATCAGCCTCCATCTCTGCGGAGCTTTCATTCATAAAAGCCAAGAAACCAACATCCATCCTTCAGCGGGTTCCAATAAAACCTCCATCTGAGAAGCTTCATGGCTGCTCTTTGGGGTTCACGCTGCGAACAGCAAAACTGGCAAATAATCCACCGCCTCTCATCTCGCGCGACACTAGTCGCTGATTGAAAGCTATTCTCATTAGGCGCTGGGGGAAATAAAAAAAAAAAAAAATACAAATTCATTTCCCCTCCCCTGCCAGACACTCTTAAACCCATTAAAATTCCGCTGATGAGATTTGGTGTCATCAATTAAACGGGGTTAGAATTTATTATGGAGAATTGGACGTAACTGGCAGGTGTGATTATGCCCCAGATTTCCATTTCTTACCGCAAATTCACATCCGCCATCTCGTCCAGAAATCCAATTAGGGCAGCGGCGACCTGCCGGCACTCGCCCTGTCTTACATTACTTTTTTTAAAAGGAGATTTTGGTTGCTGCTGTCAATCATTGCTAGATCACCAGTCATTGGTGCATTTTATTGTATTATTCATTTTTTTTATTTCTTTTTGGTCTTTAAATGATACAAAACCAAAATATATTCATGAATTTGATGCAAAAAAAAGCATCTTCAACACAATGATTTACATGTGTGTTCTCAAGTAACCCTTGTGTGCCGACTTTCTCCAAACTCAAGTTGTGCGAATTTGGCTTAAATGGACATTTACTGTGTCAAAAGTGTTGAAATTCCACCAGCCGCTGTTGCAATCCTGACGACAGACGAGTTGGAGCAACACAGGGCGATTATTTGTCCTTCTTGCGACACTCATCGCCCGGCCAGTTATGGTGCTCACTTGGAATATTGGAACATTTCCAAAAATTCTTGACCCAATTAGTCACCGGACACAAACACAGGAAAATACAAGCCTGTGTTTGAAAAATAGCGGAACTACCCTTTAGCACAAAGAACCCCGGCAGGCTGTTCTGTTTAAATTTAGTCGTATTTTCCGGGCCAAAATAAATCCCTGTCAATCTCTAAGTACACAACCAGGCACAAAACACAACTTTTGTTTGCTAAAAAGTGACTTTCTCCGTTTTCATAAAGCTCAGCTCCTCCGGGAACAGAGAGGAGGCATTAACACACACACACACACAAACTCAAAAAAATAATTAATTTGAGAAAAAAGCGTGCAGCAATAAGGCAGGAAATGAGTGTGTACATTTGCTTCAGTGTTTGTGTGCAAAACAAGGTTTGCTTGATCCAAATTGACAAATTACTACAGGAGTGTGTTTCCCATCCAGACTCGCAGTAATTACGGCGGCAGAAGTGACACGCTCGGCAAAAACTGCCGAGGTGGACCCGGCGCCGCGTCACATTTGATTTAGGAGGCGGCAAATAGAACCAATTAGCCACTTTGGCCGGGGATCAAACGGCTATCTCTGCCCGGGAAAAAAAGACCCTCCTGTCCAATTAACGGAATTTATGGACGGGGTTAAGGTACCGCCGCGCCGTGATAAGGTAATTTGTTGGGTTTGCTGTGCACCGCCGCCGCCGCCGCCGCCGCCGCTGACATTTGACGCCGCCGGCAACAGAAATGTGATGCAAAAACAATGAAGTCAATTAATAATCCTCTGTTAATTAAATCCCGGTCTGCATCTTTTGTGGAGCAATAATGTTGAAACATCCCATTAGTGGGTGCCGACTCACTGGTGCGCAGGGCAGAGGGCGTGACCTCGATCTCGCTGGCCGCCTGGTAGGGCTGGAAGGCCGAGGTGGCGCTCCCGGCGCTGAGGTCGGCGGCGAAAAGGTCGGGGCTCTGCGTGCCGGTGGAGCTGGCGCTGGTGCCGTCGCCGCCATGATGGGGCTCCTGCTCGTCGTACACGGCGATCAGCTGCGGAGAGAGTGAGGACAATGTTCATTAGCAGTTAGCATTAGCAACATAACGTAAACATACAGCTTGTACGAGTTGAATGATTCATTTCAATGCCGAGGGTTTTAGAACAGGCCTCTTCCATCGCGGCCAGAAGCAAAGCGTGAGAGTCTGAATCGTGGTTCAGTCAAAACACCAGAGAAAAACATTTCAAGAGAATGAACTCAACATTCCTGCAGTGGTTCAGAGAGTGAAGGCAACACACTGGAAAACTACTTTATCACCATAAATGTGCACTTTTTCTGAAAGTATCTCCTAAAACAGAGGCAGTGAAGACGCGGCACCGTCCTCGCCGCTCGCTGGGTGACGCTTACATTCGCTTTATGAAACCTTTTCTGCATAAAAGAAAAAAAGCTTCACGTCAAGTCAAGAGGTTCAGCTACTGCCTTCTCAGAAAGTAGAGAATAAAAGCAGATTATTGTTACGCAGACGGGGAACGGGGGACGGGGGTGTGTGTGTGTGTGTGTGTGTGTGTGTGTGTGTGTGTGTGTGTGTGTGTGTAAGAAACGAGGGCCAGTGTGAGTGTGAGGAAGGTATTGCTGCTCCTTAGAAATTGTTGCATTAAGGCCCCGAGGGCGCGGCGAGGTGTTGTAACGTCTTACATAAGCCGCTCTCTGCCGCCCGGCGTTTCAGCGCTGATTAATACCGCCTTAAACACATTTCTCATCGTGTACATTTGGTGGGGGGGTTTTCATCCCGCCTTAACAAAAAGGCTTTTCTTTCGTTCTCGGCAGGAATCAGGAGACGTTCGATCGCACCGGCAGAACACGAGAACCACCGTCAGCGCCGCAGAAAATAATCAGTGGCTCCAAAACACTCAGCAAACTTATGAATATTCCTTCATTTGTGACGTGAAGCCAAGGCTGCAAACTGGAGTCACTGCATCTTCTCTGTGCAGAACAAGGAGGGTCTGAGCAGCTCAGCCTCCACATCATCATCTCCTCACACACACACACACACACACACATCATTCACTCAGGCCGCAGAAGACTCGCCTTCATTAGATTAAAGATGAAGTTCATGTCGTCCCTCAAATGCTCAAAAAACACTAAAATGGTCGTCGGCAAGAAGAGGCAGCAGCCGAGAGGACTGAAAAAAAACCCCTCTCAGAGACGTAGGTCAACATCTGCAGCTCAACTCTGACTTTGAGGCGAGAGACACCAACAACAGAGTGTGTGTGTGTGTGTGTGTGTGTGTGTGTGTGTGTGTGTTCGTGCGGACGTTCATCGCCTCAAAATTCTGCTTCATCTCCCCATTCTTCTTTCACTTCCAAGTTCCGACATCTTCTCAGTGCCTGTGCGGTCTCGCCCTCAGCTGATGATGATGATGATGATGATGATGATGTCATTCATCTGATGTCAACACACCAACAATTGGCACAATAATAACTACAATTTTCCTGATGTGGAATCAACTAAACCAAACAGCCTTGTTTGTAAAACAACATGGACGAACAGAGCACGCACGTACGCACGCACACACACACACACTCTGCCAACTGTGTTTTCCCACAACACACAACTAAAAAACACACAACTGTAAAAGCACAAAGCAAACAGAAGGTTAAGTAACACTGAGCTGATTCAGGCAGCGCCGAGATGCTATCTCACTAAATGAGTCACACGCAACTTTGAAAAGTTGCAAGGTCAACGCATACACACACACTATGCCACACAGATGCAGTATATACAGTAAACACACTTCAATGGAGACACACACACACAAAATCCATTAAAAGACAAACCGAGCAAATACAACTTGCAGTTTTCCAGCACATTAAACCTTCATTCCAGCCACATTTAGCCTGAGAGCTCAGGAGGTTTATAGCTGGACACACTCCCTGCTGAGCGTAGCAGGCTCTGCAGGGCACACACACACACACACACACACACACACACACACACACACACACACACACACACACACACACACACACACACACACACACACACACACACACACACACACACACACACACACACACACACACACACTTCCCCCATTAGCCCGTTTTATATAAACGTGCACACATTTACTTCAAATTAGAGCTGGTGTCAGCCTGAGCCTGATGCATACACGCAGTAATGGGGCTAATAAAGGTCAAAGGGCAGCAAAGGGTGTGTGTGTGTGTGTGTGTGTGTGTGTGAAGAAGCTGCAAGCTGATGTCGAACAAAGAGAAGCTTTTTGTGTATTTGCTGCGCACTTTTCCCATCACACGCTGCCACTCGCCGCCTCCTCCCTCGTTAAAGCGGCGTTCTGGCAGCAGTGCTGAGTCAGCCAACCGTCTCCAGGCAGAAGGAAGCCCCGCCTCCTCACCCCCCCACCCCCCCATGAGGTTTTATGGCCCATGTGGCTGCTATTACATGGTAATCAGAGGGGGATGGGGGGGGGGGGACCCGTGAGAACCTGATCGCTGATAATCGTCCTCGCTCCAATAACAGCAGCGTCCCCAAAGGCGCCGCGCCGTCAAATGAGAGTTTTCAGCGTATTTATTTGAGGTGATGGCGTCTGCAGGTTCTCTTCGGGAACGTTCTGCTCTCAAGGCTTAAAGAGGTGGAAAAAGCTCCGTCCCGCCAGGAGGGGCTTCCACCGTTTGACTGCGTGACATCACTGCTGGTCCGCTCTCGACGGCAAGAGAGCAGAATTCCACCTTAAAGAGGCTGAACAAAGACATGGGTGGGCTCTGGGCTCGGGGCTCGGGGTCCGGGGCTCTGAGCTCTGGGCTCGGGGCTCGGGTGCCAAAAATACAGAGTTGTTTGGAAAATTACGCCAATTGAATGGACCATTTAACCCTTCAGTTCCTTGGGACGTTTTTTATCCAGAGCCCTTTTTATTTTGAAGCCATTTCGACTGCAGATAAAATCAGAATGCCTCAAATTCAATGTTGCTGCTAATCATTGACCATCTGAGGCTCTAATGATAATCATCATTAAATCCTCCTTGAATTGCATTGGATGAAAATGATTGGAGTTTCTGTTTTTAGATTAAAATACTGTGGAGTTACGTAAACTAACTGGCATTTAGAGGGTTAAAATCCCCCCAAACAATTAATATCCGATACAGTATTTGATTAAAAATCCATTTAAGGTGGAGAAAAAGTGATTTTCCAGCAGTTTTTAGGGAGGGGTCGTTTTTCATGCTGAGGGACGATTGCGAACGTTTTTTAAGGAACTCTTATCGGTTAATGTAGCTCAGCTCGGCTCAGCTCAGGGGATGACATCACGGATGTAGCGATGTAGCGTTTACTCTTTATGAAAAAAGGCCTTTGTTACATCAGATGGTCACATGACAGCAGACATAATAATCCCGGCCCGTCGTGTTTAGATTACATTCCAAAATTAGAGACAACAAGAAAAAAAGCGCACCCTGAGTGACAGCTAAAGAGCCCAGACATCACTTTTGGTGTGTGTTCCCCTCGTGTAATCGATGTAAGAGATTAAGGCGGAGTGTAAACATCAGAGGGCGGCGGCGGCGGCGGCGTGACTGACAGCTGCTCCCTCGGGGATGTCGGGGGCTTCTGGAGTGAAATGTCTGCGAGTTATGAAGCAGCCGCCAGTCTAATTACTCGGGTTTGTGATGCCGGACTCTCACTCACACTCACTCACTCACTCACTCACCCACACACACCCCCACACACACCCCCACACACACCCCCACACACACACACACACACACACACACACACACACACACACACACACACACACACACACACACCTTCATAGTGACGAGCATGACTGCAGGATTTCGTGAAACATTTAATTGATAGAATTTCTTTGGCAGATTTTTCAAAACTGTATTTTTCAAAATAAAGGCACTGCAGAGAATCTCGTCCTTTTAATTGAAATAAAATAACATTCGCAGGCTTTGGAAGATAAAGTGTGCTGCAAGAATAAATCCTACATTTGCTGCAAACAATCTTTTCCGACGTCCAATCAGCAGGTAGCTCCGCCTCCAGGAAAACATGCAGACATTTGCTGTGAGCAACATGGGACTCGCAATCAGCCTCCCCCTCAATTATTTGCTCATAATGTAGATTTCAATTTAGATAAATCAATTAATCATCCTGACTTACGAGATGCTGTGTGTGTGTGTATGTGTGTGTGTGTGTGTCACTGCATGCAGCTCAACACTGTTCTTATCTGATTTCTCCACTTTCTCGCACACACTCACACACCCCGAGCAGCCAACAACAACACAAAAGTAACAATAATTGAAAAGTAAATTACAATGGAAAGTGTGAGTCAGTCCACTTTTCAGAAGTCGCTCGCAGCTCATAAATCATCATCATAAGTCTGGCAACAACAATCTGCTGGCAGGCGGGGCCGCCCAGAGCCCACCCAAAGGTCCTTCCAAGGGGAATTAATCCTCATGGAGTGTGTGTGTGTGTGTGTGTGTGTGTGTGTGTGTGTGGGGGAGGGGGGGGGTTGAATTTAGCAAGACGCCATCCCCGCTTGCGCCACCTCAGCGATCGCCGGTCACCTCTTCGCCGTCCAAAGAAATCACAGCTGCCTTTTGACTCTGAGAACTTTGATTTATTCCCTCATTTCGCAAAAATAATGTCATTACCGTCTCACGCGGACTGGCGGTCCGCTAACAGCGTGTGTTCTACGCCTTCGCCATGACCTCACACCCCCCACGCCGGCCACCATTTGGGTCTTATTAGCAGGATAGAGTTGAGTGAAGGGCGATACGCCAATAAGAGTGGATGGGCTCACTGGGAGGGGGCGGAGCTCCGGCAGCCACGCTAAGTGGAAACGACAAGGTCACACCAATGCGGAAATAGAGGGGCGGAGCTACTTATGTCAATATTCTCCTCACTAACTCAAACATCAGCGAAAAATCTGCAAAAGAAGATTTCTCAGATATACAGAACTCTGACACACTCGTGACCATTACAGCAAACCATCAAACCCACACAAACAACTACACAGAACTCCCCTTAAAGGAGGAAACCGTAAAGTCGAGGTTGGTGGTCGGAGAGAAACTAGCAGAAAATACTATTTAAACACCCGACATTTCGGAATATTTGAGTCCATGCCAGTAAATCCCACAGCCTGGAACGAGTAATAAAGGCAGAGGCAGATGTTCCACCTCTGACAGCAGTTGGAAGAAGATAGTTTCAAACACAAACGATGTGATGTCACCAGATCGCTCAAAAACCAAACACCTCAGCCTGAGGGACGACACACTCTCGCCTGCGGCAGTCTTCCCTCTGGCAAATTTTTTTTTCTGAAAGGGCCATCGAACCTCAAAACATCGCTGGCCAGAAACCGCAGAGCAGAGAGGCGGCGGCGGCGGCGGGAGGCGGCCCCCCAGCTCAGACCGCCGCTCTGCTTATGTGAAGAGTTTGGTTTCAAAATCAGACGTCTGGGGGCTGAGGAGGGAATATAGAGTAAAAACCCCCATTTTTAAAAGAGGGGAAGTAAGTAAAAACTCCCGATGACAATCTGATGACACTTCACGGAGACTCTGCATTTATGGGTTTTGAAAGACGACACTTTTCTGCTTCTTTTTTCGCCTGGAACGCCGGGAAGAAGTGTTGGTCGCCGCGTTCACCAGATTCACAGAGCAGATACTGGAGCCTCGGCGGCTCCTTCAGGTGAACCAGGAAGTTTTAAAAACAGGAGGGAGTTACGGTTCCACGCTCTCTGCGAGTAATTCATACACGTGGGCGGCGGCGGGAATCCATCACGGCAGCGAGTTGCTTCCTCCTCCTTCGCACGTCCAGTTTGATTTGTGACCCGAGAGGCCTCGAGGAGTTTTTATGGTAACGTTTCCACATGTGGCCGTTAATGGACGGCCGTTCGCGGCCAAGCGCTGCAATAACACACACGGGCAGAAACAACAGCCGCTCCATCGCACCTACTTCATCACCGCCTTTAGTGGAAGCGCAAGAACAACACGAGTCTCGGTCTCGGCGCAGAGTTTCCCCTGGACGTCGGAGTGGAGACGGCGTGCCGGCTCGGCGGTAAAGACCTCAGTGTTGACTGAAAAATACCAATGAATGAGTGAAGCATTATCGCGCGTGAGGCGAGCCGTTGGGCAACAATGCTAGCTCCACAACATCGCGCTAAGCTAGCAAGACATTGGCGTCCATTTGTTGGGACTCAGCTTCATTTCTTGTGATTGTGGTGAAATAAAGCACAATTGATGTTTACTGATCAGTCACATGATAACATAGTTGCTATGGCGCTAATGCTGTGCTCACGATATATCAACATAAAATATACTACTACTACATATATATTTTTTTTTTAACGAGATATGGAATGAGACCATTCAGTTGTCAAACTAAAATTAACAGATTGGCAGATACTTTTCTTTTCATATATCTATTCTCCCCCGAAAAATTGACCCATTCTATTTAAGGGGCTATTTCTATTTAAGATATCTTTAATGTGCACTTTACATTTCCAAATAGTTACTCCTGTGGTTATTAAGTATTTCTTATGTTTAAATTGTTAATTGTACAGCTGAGTTTGAACCAGATGAAGAAACCTATTGATTTGTTTTTGCAACTGTTTATTGAAATAGCTGGTTTCAATAAATTACATATTTGGCTTCGACTGAGCATTTAGCTCAATCTGGGAAGAAATATGGGGATATTCAGCCTAAATATATGGGGCTGTGAGTTTTGCTCGGTGTCGCTCAGCTCAGCATTAGCCACGGCTAGCTAGCGCCAAACCTGCTGAGTCACTGCTGAGTCACTGCTAGCATGGCTTCACCGAGCCTGCTGTGATTGTATAACAGTGGAAGGTGCGTTCTGATCTTTCCTCAACGGCATCCTGTCGACGTCACGGTTATAGAAACGGTTCAGCGGGGCTGAGAACAGGCGGAGGGATTTATGACTGCATTTGGAGAGATTTGCAATCACACTCGGGTGTTTTGTGCGGCTTTGAGGCGATTCCTGCGCGTTCACGGCGGTTTCTGCAGACTGAAACATTTCCTGGTTTTCAGAGCAGATGAAGTAAAAATAACACTCAAACATTAACTTATCGGTGGCGCTACAGTTGAATTAGCTCAAATGAATAATGTGAAACAGAAACACACACACACACACACACACACACACACTGACGTTATAACAGTCTGGGTTATTTTGTCTCTTTGTTCCGTCCCACTCGCAGCTCGTATCTGCAAGTTCCAGGAAGTTACTTTCTTTTTTAATGCAACAGAAAATGACGATTAAAGTAAAGTAAAGCTTGCTGGCAAAAGCAGATTACAGAGAAAAAGTGCAGGATAACAACTTTAATATCTTCCAAAAGAAAAAACAACAAAACCCCCCGCGGATCAAACATCTCTTTATAATGAAATTGGAGCATTAGCTGCAATTTTTCCTAATTTGTACATGTCATATTTTTATTTCGTTCCTCTCTCTGCGTTTGTTGATGCGGAGAATGAAAAATACTTGGTCATATTTTTAGCCGCAACCAAAAAAAGAAACTCCACAGCTGTTTTGTCTTTGCTGCCATAAATCAGGATTCATTTTACGTGCTGAACTCCCCGACTCACCCGCAGTTTCATTCTTTTCGCTATTTTTTTCACAACCACTTCATGACCCTTCCTGGAAAAGTGTTTGTCTGAGCAGCAGAGGCCGGAGGTGTGTGTGTGTGTGTGTGTGTGTGTGGGGGGGGGGGGGCGGGTTTGGAAGCCTGACAGATGCGGCTGAGATTAGCTGAGACCGGCAGACGAGTGGCGCAACTCCAAACCCCCTCAGAGACAGTTACAGGGTGGGCGGGGCCAGAGCAGCACGCCGCCGCCACGGAAGCCGCCTCCACCTTCGCAGTCGAGGCCGTCGGCTATCGGATGGAACGAGGCGCGATGCTGCCCAGGTGCGAGCGCCACTTCCCACAAACCCGCTCCAGATTACAGCGGAGCAGGAGGACGATCCAGAGCCGCTCGTAATGAGCCGCTATCCATTTCGCTCTAATCCCGCCAAACACAAAACATGTGAGGCGGAGAAAGCATGAGGCCGCCCGAGCCCGAGCCCGAGCCCGAGCCCGAGCCGCGCCACCGTGACAACAACATAAAAACAGCAATCAGACGGAGCCGGGGGAGGAGGAGAGCGGGGGGGTGATTCATTCTCCAAAATGAGGAGAGAGCCGAATCTTATTCCCCGAAAGACGTCGTTTGTTAGCCGGCCCTCTTTCTCCTTTTTTTTCATTTTTATGAACCTTTTCTGCTGCGGACAATACTGGCGGCGGCTCAGAGTCAGAACAGGAAATGACAAAGCTGATACACAAAACGCTGGACAACAGGTTTTACTCACGATTTTCACGTTTTCTCAGCATGTAACCAGATTTTTGGGTAGCCGGCTAGGAAGGGCCAGGGAGCGTGTTGCGCGCAGACAACAGCTATTAGGGTAGACAGGTAGGAAGCAGAAAGCGCGGTGGAGCAAACAACAACAACAACAGTTATTACGGTAGCCGGTCGCGCACCGCCTTTAGAGAAGAAGAAGAAGAAGAGCAGACTCTGCAACTCTCCCAGTTTCTTAATTTCACCTCGATAACTTTTAACTCATTTTTATCTCAGAGCTGGAAATGTCCTCAGATTTCATTTGAGAAATCTGCTCACTTCAGGCGACACTAAAGAGCAGAAGAAGAACTTGTTCTGTCAAATGTAAAGCAGAACATCCACAAAGACGGTGGAGATAACTTTTTCCCCTCCGCTCTTATAGCTCATTGCTACGTCAAAAATAATGCTACTTTTTTTTTTTTGCCAGAGATGTAAAACCCCCTCCAGCTCGCATGATAACCTCCTGAAATTGAGTTTTTGCCAAGTTCCCATCAAGCTCCTCACACGCCGCGTTTCAAACGGAGCATAAAAATACCGAGATGGAAACTTAGCCGATGCTGAACCAGCATCAAACTTTAAGCTCCTTCTGCTTCGCTGCAGCTCCGACGACTCCGGTTAGTGCAGGAGTTTTTTCTCTCTCTTCGAGAAAGAAGAGAGGAAACGAAAGAAAAAAAGAAAAGACTCCAGAGTGCTGACAGTCCGAGTGAAAAGTGTGTTTAATTCTGGAAAGCTGATAGATGCGGGTAGAGGACTGGAAAGACTGAGTGTCAAACACACACACACACACACACACACACACACACACTGAGAGATTATTTCCGATGGCCAAACACCTGATGTTGCACTATGAACTCAGTAAGAGGAGATTGACTGTGTGTGTGTGTGTGTGTGTGTGTGTGTGTGTGTGTGTGTGTGTGTGTGTGTAGAGGATTCTCACACCTCCGCAGCCGCTGCTTGGTTTCCCAGTGAGTGCAGAAAAAAGCGCAGCGCTGCTACAAAACCTGGATGCGAACGCTCGGAGCTTCATCACTCTGAGTCATAAATGTTCCCCAATCAGCTCCGAATCTGCCAAGGAATGTTGTTTCAGTGTCGGCGCCGAGCGCTCTGATGACGGGGAACCGTGGTGGAGCAAAGAGCAGCAGTTAGGAGGTTTGTTTTTGGTCTGAATGCACAAACTCTATTTTTGCGCAGCGAGACAAGGCCGAGGCCGACGCTTGGATGGAAGAGTGGATTTGGAAATAATTTGGATTGTCAGACTTTGTTTCAGCGGATAAAGTCGATCTGAAGTGGATGTTCTGCAGCTTCCTGCAATCGTCAGGCCGATTTATTCTCAGATGTGGGCGGGGCCTGACATTAGGTCGATCAGATTCATTTAACCCTTAAGAGTTCCTTAAGAAAAACTTTCTCAACCGTCCCTCTGAACAAAAACCGCCCCCTCCCTAAAAACTGCTGTAAAAATAACATATTTGTATTTTTTCCACTCTAAATGAGTCAGTCTTGTTAATCAGCTTCAGCCTCAAAGATACACTTAAGATATTTCTAGGGATGTTGACCCTCGGAATGGTCAAAAAACATCCCCAGTAACTCTTCCAAACTGCAGTCTTGAAAGCGCGGCGGCACTAACAATGGTGCTAACTGACTAAGCCGTTTGATTGGGCGGTTTGAAAAATGGGCGTGTCCTGATAATGTGGTACAAACACGCTAATTAAAGTCATTCACAACTGGACGCTCACCAACCACAAGTCTGGAATAAGGAAGCCGCACCCACTTCGTGGAATGGCTCCATATCATTGGCTGAGGCGGGTGTGGACACGCTGATGTAACCACGCGTCACGTCTAGTTTTACAAGATGAAAATCAGGCTCAGGCATCAGCACATTTTAGCCCTAAGGAGCAGAGTTGGAGAACAGAAGCGATGCCTTTTGCAGTTTACTTTGGCTTTGAAGACAAAAGAGGAGCAGTACTTCAAAGGTGCGGCGCCTGCTCGTGTTGGTGGGCGGCAGCGGCGTGATGGGGCGACTCGCTAATGAGCGCCATACATCAGCAGCTATCAATGCTAATCACACTTTGGGCTATATTTAGAGAGTTGGGTGCAATTACCCGGCTCCTCCGCCGAGCCAATCAACACTTAGTGCTGTGTGTGTGTGTGTGTGTGTGTGTGTACCGCAGATGTGTATACGTGTGTGTTTTTAATTAAGTACCTGTGTACGGACAGCGCGGCTTAATGGCCTCTGGAAGGAAGCTGACCTGAGATAAGTCGGCGGCGCCCGGCCAGCCGAAGCCACTTTATTATTAAAAGACGCTGGCTAATATGAGGCCGAACACAGCGAGCGTTTCTGCTCTTATAAACACAAGAGAGCGTTTTTAATCTTAGACGTCCTCTTTTGTGCCTTAATACGAGCAGCGCCTCTGATGCAGACATTCCCAGGATGCTGTCTGGTTCTCCTCCCGCCAAATTAGATGTGCAGAAACTAAACAGTTCATCTTAAAGGGCTAGTTGGTGTTTTTCTTCATGAAGTAGTTCCGTCTAGTTGCTGGAGTCACACGGATAAACAACATGTTCAAAAGAGTCATACATTTACATCACCAATTATTGGCCACAAAAAAGTCCGACCTCACAATCACCCTTTACCGGTTTCCCTCCCTTCGTATCACTACACGCACCATCGTCTATGTGCTGAGGAAGGAGGCGGAAGGAGACTTCTGCAACAGTCCTTTTCTTGCGTGATGGAAAGGTGTGCACAGTGATACGAAGGGAGGGAAAATAGCGCCGGGTGATTGCGAGGTCAGACTTCCTTCAGGGCAACTAGACGGAACTACTTTCTGCAACAGAGAAACCGGGCCGTAACTCGGCTCACGGGACGCAGTGGAGGAAAAGTCACTGCTGATGAAGCTCACTGATGGTGAGGAGCTCATACACCTTCATGAAGAAAAACACCAACTACCCTTTAAATGGTGTCGTACCAAACAGTCCGATAATACTTTGCTCGACCCTGAGCTGTGAGGCATTGTGGGTAATGGACCAACAAGTGATTCATCCAACATCCAGGAAACGGCGCTGGCTGAGAACAGGCCGAGAGATGGAAGGAAAAGGGGGAAAAACACAAAGACAGCTGCTGCCAGAGGAGGCGAGCGTGAGGAGACACAGAGTCGCTCAGAGCTGGAGACGCTCCGTCTTTCGTCCTCAGTGCGGCTGAGACGCTCTGGAGCGACGGCGTTTGAGTTGTGCAAGCTGCTCACAGGAAGCAGCTCCCTCTTTAAGTGATAAATCA
>CAESWR010000870.1:234673-245823 GCA_903171835.1 Mullus surmuletus
GTGTGTGTGTGTGTGTGTGTGTGTGTGTGTGTGTGTGTGTGTGTGTGTGCGTGTGTGTGTGTGAGAGATTGTTTTCTATCATTGAGGACTTGGCACCAGTCCAAAACGTAATTGTATTTTCTTTACGACAAATCTAATTTCGGACATCTGAGCGGCTTCGGTCCAAGCCGAAAGAATGTGACTTTCTGCAGTTGTTGTTCTTCTCCATTACTGTCCACAACTAATAATCCTGGAACATCTTCAGCATCTCCGTCAGAGTTCCTGGAGCTCCACCAGGTTCCTGACTTGGGCCGTCGCGCAGCAGCTCGGTGCCGGGATGTTCTGGGCCTTTTTTGGTTGACGTGGGAGGAAAGACAAACACACGCAGCTTCTGAAGCAGCCGGGAAAACTGCAAGGTGGGACGTGACGGCGGTGGGTTTAGGAGGCGCATCGCATTTAAAAATAGTCATAATGTGCAGAGAGTCAGCAGAAAACACCACCGCAGAGGAACGCCTCGCAAATGGAAACCTGAACTGAGAAACTAATCAAACTACACAGGTAATAATAATCATAATTCCAACAATAATAATAATAATAATAATAATAGTAACCCTTAAGAGTTCCTAGGGACGTTTCTGTCCAGACCACTTTCTATTCTTTAAGCCATTTTGACTGCAGAAAAAATAAGAATGCTTTAATTCAATATTACTGCAAATCATTAACGCATCTGAATCACACTGATGGAAATTATTGGAGTTTTTGTAATTTTTTCCAATTAAAACACATTGGTTACAGAAACCAACTGGCATTTAGAGGGTTAAAATCCCCCCAAATACAGAATATTTGATATAAATATTGCAGGCTGAAGTTGATTAAAAAGATGACTCATGTAAAGCAGGAAAAACATTTCCCGTTTTTCATCCTGAGGGACAATTGAGAGTGTTTCTTCAGCAGAGTGAAGGATTCTCTGGTGCATTATTGGAGGTCACCTCTCGGGTCGAGGTCACGCTGCTCGTGTGACCTCGGCCGCGCGTCCGCCGACCCGCGGAAGAGACGCGGCGGCCGCAGCCTCGCCGTCTGTGTTTGTCTTGGTCGGCCTCGGCTTGTTTGTCTTTGTGGTTCAGACGCCGCCGTTAGCAGCTGGCTGATTCAGAGGAAAAGAAAAGAAAAACGCCCTCGGCGGAGAATGAGGCGAGAAAAGAAGGTCTGGGAGTCTGTGTCGGATGGAATCAGCTCTGAGACGCCGTCAAAGTCATCTGAGAGGGATGAAAAAAAACTTCAAAAACAATCATTTGACGCCGCATTAGGCCTTGGGAGGAGCCAGCAGGTTCCTGGAGGCTGTCAATCAAAGTTCAAATAAACAAACAAAACAAATTAAAACCTCCCTGTTGATGCTTCCTTAATTCTGAGCTGCAACTTCGGGGAAAACTTGACCTACAAAAAGGCGGCCGAGTGAAAGAGGCGGCGGAGTGGAGCGGTGCAGTGAGGGGCGCCGGCCACCAGAGGGCAGAAGGAGACCACTGCATCTCTAACTTCTGGACAAACAGACCCAGACTGGAGGAGAACAGAGACAGAGATGGGTGTAGAGAAGAGGGGGGGGCTGTAATCTTATTAGCACCAAACACACACACACACACACACACTCTACATCTGTCGGGATCAGCTGTAATCCGGATCCTCACACACTCCTCTTTGTCTGCCGACACTTTTCTCACTGCAATTAAGATTAAAACCAGATTGCAATTCTCCTCCTCTTCCTCCTCCCCCTCGTCTTCCTCCTCCTCCCCCTCCTCTGATTGGTTTGTTTTTTTGTGATGGTGCCGAAGAGGAAGCCTCTCCTCACACATTAAAGTTTGATCTTGTCTGCTCCGTCATGCATCCGTGAGTCTCAGCTTCCTGACACACTTAAAAGAATAATTGAGCTATTTTTAGGGCGCGGCTCGACTTCTAAATGATTAATCGGGACAAACATGTTTGGAATTCATCCCTTCATTGGACTCAGAGATGTTCGAGACACGTGATAGGTTCCTTCAGGACACAAACAAAACAAAGTGAAGCCATGATGAGAAGATCATTCACATTAACGGCAGATTGAAGATGGTTGCAGATGAAGGAGCGCTGGTTTGGAGTGCAGAAAGCTCACCTCATCTCATCTTGAAGAAATCTTTTTAAAACGGACTTCTTTGCTCCCGTAGCCATGGCAACAATCCTTTTTCGCAAAGCTTGCTAATGCTAGCAGTGTTGTCCATGAATGAAAATCCACTCGTTTTCATACGGATCAATCTTTGTGCGCATTGAATACCGTTCCAAACACAGTTGTCGCAGGAAAATAAATCATCAACATTTTTAGAATTTCTTATTATGAAGAAAAAAGTGCTGAGATTTCGGCAGAATGTCGCTTTGTTTTTCAGCAGCTAGCATTAATATTAACAAAGAACTCTTCAACCAAACACTGCACAATATCTTTGCTCGGGAAGGAGGACCTGCAGCCACCTGACTCCTCCACAAAAGATCCTCTGTTATTTTGGTTTCCTCCATATTTAGCAGAAAGCTCGCGCTGCCTTCCGGCTTTTGGCTGAGCTCGTCCCGCCGGAAGGCAGCGCCGCACTAATCCTGCTCGGAGATACGGGGACAAACCGGCTCTAAACGTGGGCGTCTGCCGGGGGTCCGGATGGTTGCGGTGGACGCCAGATGATACCTGCGGTCTAACATAAATACTGAAGCAGAGGCTGCCTCCTGCACGTGGCAACAAAAATCATCGCATTACAAGTCTGCATTGCAGAGACATAAAGTTCGCTTCCGAGACGGGATTTAGGAGATTTAAAAAGACCCCGGGTTCACATCTCCTCATCATCTCAGCTGCTCCCACCACATCTGAAGCTGGAGGAAGTTTTAGATCCAAACCTGCTTATGCGAATCAGGATGTATATTAAGATTCATGTTGGTTACAGAATGTTAGCAAGCTGCTCTGAACCCACCGAACAGCTGTGGTCCATTGGCGGGTTGGACCCTCACTTCCTGTTGAGCTGCTTCCATGATGATGCTAACTTTTTACATCACCTGGTCCAAGTTTAGAGGCGAACGGACCAAGACGGCTACATCTGAACTTGAACTGTTCACTTGGTGAGTTTTGTTTCCCAACTCAGATGTTTCCAATCAGTCCATATTCTGGTTAGTGAAACATTGCGAATAAGGTGTTTCCATGCGAGAGCAAATGGGTTTATTCCTGTATCCATGGTGATTGTAATGTCATTTCAAAATAAAGTGCAGCCTCTGTAATCCCCTCAATGACCAAGCAGCCACACTTGGACCTCCATGGATGGACATTGACGTTGCAAATGACATTATTAGTCACCATCATCACAATATGACTTTTTTTTAACCCAAACCTGCAGCCCTATCAACAAATCAGCAAAATGTCTCAAAACTAACCAGCAGTGGAGCTTCACGTTTTGATATCCAGTTATAAACGACAGGAGAACCCAGACCACCATGTTGGAGATGTTATGTGTGATCAGCAAAGACTCTGGATCTGCTCCAGCAGCTGCTTCCTCCAACACTGGATCACTTTAAGCTGGTAAAAGTGAGAGCGGGAGCCCTCCTGTCTGCCCTTATAGGGGTCTGCAGGGCTGGCGCCGCTGTGGGTTCCCGGGTTGCTGAGCCCCGACCGTCCTCGCCCCGTGACCACAGAAGGTAATGACGGCGTGCTGGTGTGAGCTCGCCACCGACCTGCGCGTTTGCGGCCACAGCAGGTTTTAGTGAGCCAGACTGGAAGAACCACAGTTGTGCAAGAGCATCGACACAATGCACCTACACACACACACACACAGACACACCTACACACACACACACACACACACACACAGGTACTGCGAGTAGATCTATGCTATACGCACAAACACACACACAGGCGTATATACATACACACACACACACAGACATGTGAGTAATCATGAGTCAGGGCTTGTGTGGGTGACAATTACTCAAGGTGAAACGCTGAGACGGCTCAAGTGTGTGTGATTAATCTTCACACAACGTTGATTGTTACAATAGAGTGTGAAGGTCAAACTGAGGGGAGAAACTACGCATGCATTTGTGGACATTTTGCAGAAAAGGTTATTTGTTATTTGTTGACTTTGCATTTTGTACCAATATTTGCAATAATTACTGTGTGAATGAAGTCATACATCACCTTACATCAAAGTCAACATTTTATAAAAGTTCTTTATAGATATTTTTAAAATGTACTCAAAACTTAGATACATTTATACAAATACATTGTATAATAGGCCTTTTTTTATGTGTGATATCACAAACCTACTGTGTCTCACCATCGTCCCAAGTTGCCGACACATGATGTAGGAAAACCTACATGCAAGGCAGCACAACAAGAGTCACACTGGGAGCTGGAGTGGTTGTCATAGCAACCAGCACCACAAGGGGCCACCGCCGCACACTTATGAGGCCCCGCGAGCCCCGTGGGCGAGCTCCCATAAGGCCTTGCATTGACCAGCAGCGTGAGTGGCGCGGCTGTTCTCCCAGCACAGAGGTGGGCTGTTCCAACACGACGGCAAAAACACACCTTCACACGGCCGCCGCATTTCTTTACGTGTTCCAACACAGGGAGACATTTTCACTGGGAATTTTCCAAACAACATGTTCAACTGATTTACAAAGAGGGAGCGAAGGAAGAGCGTGTTCAGACAAAATCATTCATCTCCACGCTGGAGTCGGCGTAATTATTCTCAGATACGAGTGCGATTAAAGCTCATTTATCTCCATGAAAGGAGAGCCGAGCATTGTTTGGATCCAGCTGCTTTGATGAAGCTGACAAATGAAGCTTCGGAATGAAAACCGCTGCACTTTATCAGCACACCGCGACTGATCGGCATGATCGCACACAAACACGAGCGTGTCGTCGAGTATCGGCTTCGTTACAGATAAGCATCTCCTAACCTCTGCAATTAAACTTCTTAATTAGCCGCCCTGACGACTCTTGTGGGCTACCGTTGTGGAGACTGTCTGGAGCCAGCGGCGGCCATATTGGGAGGCCAGCTAGCTAGCGAGCTAACTTGTTTAGCATCCACAAATCCTTTGAAGGACGGGTTTGATGGAAACGTGACCCGGCTTTTTACATCATTCTTCAACTGACAACTATTTCCACATTTTCACAGGCTAGCTTTGGTAGCGTGCTAGCTTAGCAGTTAACATGCTGCTAGCTTTCGGTGCTACGTCGCACACAAGAGAAGGATTATGGTTTTAAAATGTGGCAATGATGTCACAGCACACATATTTCAGAAAACATAGACAGCAAATGAAAGTCGTGTTTCTAGCAGAGCAGCATCTAATGCTGAATAAATCTGCCACGACTTTGTTTACATCTCAACATTTCTGTTTCTTATTTGCAAAATTTTCTCATGGACAAAGTAGCGAGACGTGGAGCGACTCCCTGCTGACAGATGAAGAACGTTTATGAAGTGTTCGCTTTATGCTTCGTGTCTGATGTTGAGACGTTTTTGTGGTAATCAGCCAAAAAGTGAGAAATATTGCTTCACAATAGACAATAATCTTGTGTTCTGCTACGAGAGAGCGAAATCATCCAACACTTCTGGCTGCTTCAGTCAAACCAAAGCAGAAAAACCAAACAAAAGTGGGTTTGGCCGGCGGACGACGTCGTTTATCACAGTTTCTGACACGTTAAGGGCAAAACAAAGGTGATTAATAGCAAATAATTAACGATTCAAATTGATCAGTGATGAAAATAGATATAAGCTGTGGCGCGGCGCAACAATCTAATACGCGATTGTATGAAATAACAGATGTGAGGATGGAACCAATCAGAACACTGCTGCAGGTCTGACCGCTGGTGTGTTTCAGCAGGTCAAAGGCCCGTTTCAGGTCTTTAAAGCAGCTCCCCCCGCCCCCGTGTTCCTGCCGACCTCTCCATCCACCCCGGCCGTGTTGATGTTGGAGGAGTTCCAGCCGGGCTCGCCTCCAGAACCAAATCCCTGCTGCGACCCGCTCCGCCCGCCATCAGTGCCGCCATCAGCGCCGCCTCCCTACAAGGCGAGTGAGCGGCGCAGAGCGGCAGGTGAGGATTCCGGCCTCGCTGCTCTGTAATCTGACCTGATTACTGCAAATAACAACAGCAGCAACACGGGGTGCTTTTAGCGGAGGCACTGTGACAGCCCCAGTGTGTGTGTGTGTGTGTGTGTGTGTGTGTTCACTTGGGAAGAAAAAAAAATCTATAACAACAATCTACAAGAAAGGGGACAAATATAGCTAGCAGAGATCGATACGACAAACACTGGGTTGATTTTATGGATGTCGGCCACAGTCGAGGTCCCGTCTGGAGGTGCTGCTCTGTGATTGGCTGCAACGCTGACAGGAAGGATAACCCATGATTTATTCATTCATACTCCTCTCAGATGCTGGCTGGACTTCATGATGTTCTAATCCTGATCATCTGCGCGCGCCTGCCCGCCGTCCGTACATCAAAGGCTTTGACCTGACCGTGGTCACGTGACCCGCGTCTGACTGCTGGCCAGGCTGAGCTGACACCATGATTGCAGTATGGATGTTACTGTGAGCCTTTATTAAGCTTTAATTCCGCCTCAGGACACTGATTTTAGCGGTGGACAGGAAGTAGGCAGGCAGACCTAAGTGTGAGTTTGTCCACTGGTGGCTCATCTGAGTTCAGAAAAAAGACAATTTTGCTTAGTTACTAATATTTAGAAATGTAGTCATTAATCCTACGAACTGGCCCTTTAACGGCTCCCGGCTCACTCCAGTCGTCTCTCAGAGAAACACAAAGAGCCTTTTAGGGTCCATGCCGGCGCAGGACTTGAAAAGACAGCGGATATGTTTCACTTGATGGTCCCCACCAGGATAAAAGCGCCACGCTCCACGGGGCCTCTCTCTCACACACACACACACACACTCACACACTCAAATGCATGCACGCACACACACAAATATGTAGCTCTGTAGACTGACAGTCTGCTGATCTTCTGCGACAAGAGAGACTGAAGACTGACGGAGTCTTTTTAAGCAACTCCTCAGGGTTTATTTAACCTTGTGGCTCCTCCTGCCTGTCTGTGTGTCTGTGTGTGTGTGTGTGTTTGTGTGTGTGTGTGTGTGTGTGTGTGTGTCCGTCTGCCCCCCCTCTCCGCCTGTCTGTCCTCCAGTCTCCCCCCATCCGTCTGTCTGTCTGACTCAGACATCGAGAGACGCAGTTATATTTGTCAGGCAGGAACATGTGCACAAACAAGTCCCCGAATGTTATTTTTAAAATGTGTTATCGTCCTTCACGACTCTGCATCTTCGACAAACACATTTCTGTTCATTATTCCGCACCAAAAACAAAGAATTTAGAAGAAGACGATTTAAATTCAGCTTTAAGTCTTCGAAAATGTCTTTAAAAGTTTGTGAAAACAGCAAATTCATTCAAACGTAAACAAAAAAAAATAATCTGACGGCTATGGCACACACACACACACACACACACACACACACACACACACACACACACACACACACACACACACACACACACACACACACACACACACACACACACACACACACACACACACACACACACACGAGGAATGTGGTGTTGGCGGAGCCCAGGTGTCATCATTTAGTGTCACTGGACGAGTGTGTGACACCAGACACCGTGGTATGTCAGGGTGTGTGTGTGTGTGTGTATGTGTGTGTGTAGTGAGCAGAGTGTATGACACACTGTGATAAGAATGCTTGTGTGTGTGTGTATGTGTGTGGTGTGTGCGATTCTCATCATCTGTGAGCTCCGGCAGATGGTTTTTGTGTGTGTGTATGTGTGTGTGTATGTGTGTGTGTCTCCTCATATTAACACTGAGACTTTTTATAGAAATAAAAGTCCACCAAAGTTCAATCATCCAATTAGAGGATCTTTGATCAGTCAGTGAGAGGTGTCACTCTTCTCTTCTTTTCAGATGTCCTTTGTGTGTGTGTTTGTGTTTGTGTGTGTGTGTGTGTGTGTGTGTGTGTGTGTGTGTGTGTGTGTGTGTGTGTGTGTGTGTGTGTGTGTGTGTGTGTGTGTGTGTGTGTGAAGCTGCAGGTGCTTCACTGCTCACTTTGGCCCGCAGCTGTTTTCAAGGAAAAAGCTCTTAAAACAACAATCTGTGAGCAAGTGGTCGGACTCTCGGTGGGCCGACACACACACGCATGCACGTACACACACACACGACTGAGTGTTTTAACAGCTTAACAGTCCGATAGTTCCAAGAAAACACAGCAGCTGTTTGCTAACTACCTCGACAAAAAGGTTAGTGTGGTTGATGATGTAACGAGTCTCCCTCCAAATTTCAAATCTCTTCAGGCCAGAAGGGGGCGGAGCACTCGCCATCAGTTCCATGACCTACCTGACGTTCACAAACTATCTTGAAGTTTGGAGACTATTTTACATGAAAACACATCCTGATTTGACCTGTGAATTGTAATTTATGAATTAATTATATATAATCACTGTTACTGCTATCATAATTATTATTTACATATCTGGGCTGTCAACGCAGTATAAAGTACTGACTTTTATGATTCTAGAAGCAGCAGATTTTTGCACGTCGAAACCAACAAGTGGCCTCACGTCGGAGGAACTGACTCACCGTTGCCATGGTTACCTGCAGCGCGAGGTTTAAGAGCCGAGCGGAACCGTTTAAAGGTTTGAAGCAACAACATCAGGGTAAGTGGCGGGGGTTAATGAAGGTCACACATGCTGAGAGGTGGAGGAGGAAGAGGATGAAGAGGAGGAGGAAGAGGAGGAAGAGGAGGAAGAGGAGGACGAGGAGGACGAGGAGGAAGAGGAGGACGAGGAGGACGAGGAGGACGAGGAGGAAAGTGAGCGTATGGAAAGATGGCATCTGGAAAAACACTCGCCAGGTCCGAGCTGCAGCGTTTCCTGGCAGCAACCCACACGTCTTTTACACCTAAACTCCATTTTCACAGAGGAAGAAGTCTCTCACACACACACACACACACACACACACACACACACACACACACACACACACACACACACACACACACAGTGCAGTGGAAGCTAATAAACATGTCCTTGTGCCGTTCATTCCTTCCAGGCTTTTAAAAGCTGTGGCGGAATGACACTGATGACTCACAGCTGCCAGAGCACCCAGGCTCCGCCCACAACGCACAGCACGTCCACTGCGCAATGACATCACCCCCCCCCACACACACACACACACATACAAACACACACACAGGGGAAACTTGGAAAGACAGAAGCTGGATTTGGACTCCGAGGATCCAAAGAAATCAACTCAATAAATAACACATTCAACTTTTGAACAAAAGTTTCAAAAGAAAAACTATAATAGCAATAATGTCATCAGATCTCAGCAATATTGTTTAAAGTAATAACAACAGCTGACTTCATCAGAACGACCTTCTTTCTTGAAAAAAAGAAAACTCAAACTGTCACAGAGCCTTAAAAACGCAGCTGTCAGGAAGCAAAATCTGTGGAAAAAAGCCTGCAGGGACGAGGCAGCCAGATGACAGCTCAATTAGACACACACACACACACACACACACACACACACACACACACACACACACACACACACACACACACACACACCTGGAGGCCTGTCAACATGACAGGCGGAGAGAGAAGTTGCCACCAACAGTGTGAAGGTTCCCCGGCAGCAGAGCAGGCAGCGGTCAGAGGTCAAAGGTCAGGCGTCTCCCAGCGATGCAAATGCAGAAATGTTTTAGTTGGATCTGATTGACTCGTCAGATTTTACCGTCACATCGGACTGTGTTTGTTTAAAAAGATATTAATAAAAGGTAGAACCCTGATGATCAAACAGGCACCATCCCATCGCTGCCACCAGGGGGCGGAGTCAAGATTTGATGTACATGAAATTGGATGTACAGGAGGAGGGAGGTTCGGGTTTGCCCCTTACCCATAATTCACCACACATGATTTCCTCCAGAGAACAAAGCCAGCAACAGGAGTCCATTGCAGGTTTCCACCTCAAACACACACACACACACACACACTTTACTCGGTCAGGCTGGGGTCGGGCCTCAGGAACTGTCTCAGAGTGGATCGAGGATCAAGGATCAAAGAGCAGCTTATTAATGAGCGATAAGAGCTACTTTGCTGTACAACAAACGCCTCTATCTGATTGGTCGTGTGACTTCCTGTCAGCCTCGGCGGGCTGCAGGCGGGAAACTGGACCCGCTCATAAACAAACAAACAATAAATTCTAATCACCTACATATTTCTATTTCTATTTGCAAAGATTTTCTTAGTTTGTTTTGATATGTGTATAATGTATATACAAAAATGTTTGTTTTTCAGGATTTGTCCACTTCTGCTCTGGGGTTTCCAAAGTTAAAGGGAGTTTGCCTTCATCTATGTACAAAGAAACCTAAAATAAAAATGGTTAGAATTCCATCCTGATGCGGAGCCACAGTGGAGCAGGCAGAGGTCAAAGGTCAAACGTCTCTCAGCGACACAAAAGCAGAGATCTATGCGTTGGATCCGATTGGCTCGTCAGATTTCACAGTCAAACCCGAATGGATTTGTTTAGAAATAAGTCAGGAAGCATAAAGCATGGCGGAATGAAAAAAACAGCAGCTGTTCTCACCCGGTCTTTGTCGTCGGCGACGTCACACAGGACGTCATCCAGGTCGAGGATGCCTCCGTCGCCGTGCTCCAAGCGGTGGACCTGCAGCCAGTAGCTCGCGTCCTGAAGGACACGGGGAGACAGAAAACCTCAACGTCAGAAAATAAAGCCAACGATAAAGAACGAATGTTGCTTCCTCAAACACACGTGGGGGCGAGGCGGCATTCGCTCCGAGAGGTTTGTGACAGAAGAAGTGAGGAGACGCTTAAAGAGCAGAAGAAGAAGAAGAAGAAGGTAAACATGATCAACTGCTGCGGGAATCAACCGACAAGATCACAGATGCCGAGAAATTACATGCCTCACTGCTGAGACATGAAAGCTGCGAGCGCGCGTGTGTGTGTGCGTGCGTGCGTGCGTGCGTGCGTGCAGTCTGTCAGTCAGGATGTGAGTGTTTTGAGTTGGACCTGCAGCCCCAAGCATTACGGCCTCATTACCCCACCACACACACACACACACACACACACACACACACACACA
>CAESWR010000871.1:5287-25491 GCA_903171835.1 Mullus surmuletus
TCTTGATGAACTTGATGAACGGCGCAGCTCTGCACCTCCATCATCGACCAGTAGATGCTGGCAATAACATTCAATCATCAAGCATTTCTGTTATTGGTGGTCACATGACGTTTGCTTCCTTCTAGCCTGATTTTTCTTCCTGTAAGAAGTTACTGAGACTTGTAGAGGGGAGTGTTCAGAAAGCTGACCAGGCTTGGTTCTTCATGTGTGGCCGTTGTCTCTTGCCCATCCAAGGTTCTTGATTTGAATTTGTTTTTCCAAGCAGTCAAGCTTCAAATGCGGTTTTGGGGAGCTCATGGGTGATATCATGAACTGTACATTGTTTTTGTTCGGGATATGTTTGACTCAAGTACAACAGAAAGTACACCATGAACTCAAAGTAACAGCAGCTGCTTGATCATCTCCAACAAGGTCCATCACAAGTGTTCAGTGCACAGAATGTGTCCCTCCTCTTGCATTATGGCTTAACTTCCATTCTGTCTTCCATTTTCAGAGTACACCGGTGGAATCCTGACCATCGTCCTTCACCTTCTCAAAGTGTGAATGCAGCACTTGTCAGACAATGCCAACAACGAACATTAGGACAAGAAGCCCTGAGATAGTGTTCAAAAAGGTTGTGATCTAGGTAGCCTTTCGATATTGAGACAACAGCGTAGCTTGGGGACCATGCACAGACGACATGTCGCATGTTCAGGATCTGTGTCATTCACATTGAAATGCACATTTTAGTTGCAGGAGGCAACATGAAAAACAGCATGACAACACACAATGAAAGTGTTACATTAAATCCGCCCTCTCTCTACCAGGGCGGCGTGGCTCAGTGAGTCGACTGGCCTTCTTGTAACTGCAGGGTTACCGGTTTGATCCCCTGGCCTGGAGAGTTCATGCTGACGTGTCCTTGAGCAAGACACTGAATCCCTAACTGCCCATAATGAGCAGGTTGGCACCTTGCATAGCAGCCTCCACCATCAGTGTGTCAGTGTAAAGCGCTTTGAGTCCCTTTACAGGTAGAAAAAGCTCTGTTTACCATTTCTTCTTTTGCTGCAGCTTTGATTTTTGTGGACTCACTGACATGAGTTACACATGAATTTGCAGCACCTACTTGGACATCCAAATCCACATGAAGACTCAAGTAAAACAAAACAGACTCCCTTTCAATTGACATTAAATGCAATTTAGGTGGGATTTTCGTTTAGATCTCTCGACTTGTAATCTCACAAGTCGCTCTCACCAAGAACTGTTTTCCATGTATAACTGATCAAATCATATATCATCATCAATCATTGCTTGGTTTCTAATTAAAGCCTTATTTGCAAAACCACTCACCTGTTGGACTGCTGACTGTTACCTTATTTTTCAAGACACATCAAGAAACCAGGAAGGATTTGCAATCGGTTCTGTGGTCTTGACCGAGAAGATTCAGAGTATCTCAAAGCTGGACTGTTGCCAATTGAGTCGTGGTTTGTTCATGTAGTACTTTGATGTACTGGTGCAACATTTTAATACCCATCATCATTTTTGACTGTTATATCTGCTGAAAATATGATTACATTCAATATGAATAATCCCTTTTCAATTTTAAGGATGTGAGCATTTCTCCTACGCTGGCTGTCTGTATTCCAGTGCACAATGTGTGGTTGTGTTTTACACAAACCTGTGCAAGGATCTGAGGAGTGGCGGATATGGGACAGCGCAATCACACTGGGATACTGTTGAGAAAATATCAAATATTGCCCCGTATCACTTTAAAGAAGCAGGGGGAATTAAGGGATTAAGTAAAAAAAAAAGAAAGAAAGTGATCACCGAAAGGGACTGAGTGCAGGCATAGATATTACTTTACTGGTCTTGGACAGGCTGGTTTCAGTGTTGAATATTTGGTGTGTTATAATTCTACCACTTGACATCTTGACAGTTCTGTTACTGCTAGAAGGTGGAGTTCAACACTTCAAGTGTAAACCGGATTTGTACTTGCCAATGTGTGAGACAGGTGAGAGTGTGGGTGTGAGGAGGTCATGGACATGGACAGCTGACAAACGCACAGCTCCTTTGACAGCCCACTTGGATGTCTGCAGCAACAACAAACTGCACCGACTCGGATGGACGTGTGCGAGCAGACCCCGGGGACCCTCTGAACTATGCAGGTTTATTTCACAATACATTGATGAAGGACTAAGTGCTCAAGTAAGACGAGGACAATCTCAATCATCAGTTTTTGAGGAGACATATTTACAGTATATGGTCCATATATCTGGAAGTCAGTGCCCCAATAACAGATTTTTTTAACATTACAATTACTTTGAATGAGAACAGTGCCATGATAACCCATGCCTCGTTGCACAAAACAATCACAGAAGCAGCAAAAACTGTTTGAGTGGAAAACTTGAAGGTACAATTTGTGAGAATCTCAACAACCAATCTCTCTGGGTGTGTGAATTGAAATACTGCGTCAATGCTACAGAGGAATCTCATTTCAAACCTACAATCTTGTTCCTTTGGTCACTACTTGAAGCTCCAGACAACAGGTGAGTGAGTTTTGGAAGCTATACTGATAAATTGAGAGCTTTACCTTATTGCTCATTTGAAGATAGTTTTGCATCATTTCATTTCTTCTAAAAGGGGACACGCACACTTTTCCATATTTTGCCCCCAACACTGATTTTTTGGAGTGTGGAATGTACTGCGCTACCTCGTTCTGATTAAAAATAAATGGTACCTTTTTACTGTGACCATCATTTGGCATTGAATTACATGACCCCCCACCCTCACGGTCTTGCAATCTTACAGAGGATAGCGGGTGTCCGTCGTATCCACAGGGCACAGTGAGTACTGTACAGTACAGTGAGTACAGTGGCCACGTTTACATGCAGTCAGTACTCGGGTTAAGGTACACATTCCAGTTACTGAAACATTCAGAATAAACCTTTTACATGTGTGAGCAAACAGGGTTATTCCTGTATACATGGTCATTGCAATCGATTGGGATATCCCGATCAAACCGGCAACGCAAGGATAACTTCTTGTATAAACCCAGTTAGAAAAGGGTTATTTGACAGCATGCAAACGTCGCCAGTACGTACTGTACAGTACAGTGAGTACAGTGAGTACTGTATAGTATAGTGCGTACTGTATGTAACGGTTACAGTAAAGATAGCACAAAGGAACTGCTGCTGCCCCAGCATAAGCACACATTGGAATAAGGGAAACCTAAGGCACGAAAGGTGGTAGTTAAAACCTACTGTTTCGGGAGGACAGACGGCTATGGGTCCATCTCAATATGCATCTCTTTTGTTTCAAGTGTTTTCTCGCTCTCCACCTCTTTGGTTTGTTCTGGAATAAAACCATTCTGCGGCTTGCAAGCTTCAACAAACAGTGGGAATTCGGACAAGCTGGTGTTGCACTCCTTGTCCTCGTTATTCTCCTCCCCCTCGTCCTTTCTCCTGCTCTCGTCGGCGATGGGTGTGCTACAGTCAAAAGTGGGCGTGCTGCAGCCGTAGGCCTCGCTGTGAGGCCGCCGAGCCTCGTCCGGGATGTTCTTTTTCAGGTCCCGGTTCCTGTTGCGCTTGGCCAGCTTGGTGACAGAACCCAGGCGGTTGAAAATATTGTCCTCAGAGGTGTGGTGGTTGGTCCTGCGGTCGCACTGCTCGGCGCCCCGAAGCCGCAGGTTGTTCAGCTTGATGTCGATGCTCTCCTGGGAGGAGGTTTTGTAGTTGTTGGTGTCCAAGCTGTTGAACATGGCGCGACGTTCTGGAGAAAGCATGTCCAGGGAAACGGCCCGCTGGTCCAGACCTAGCTGGCGCCGTTCCATGCTGCGAATGGTTGCGGCTCGCTGCAGCTTGTCGTGGACCTCAACACTCATACGCCGACGTGTCTCCCGGAACTCTGCTCGAACATTAGCTTTCCACTCTGCTGCATGAGCCTTGATTTCTCCAACCTTGAGAAAAGGCAGTGATGAGTGTGTGCACAGAGAGCACTGTACAATTAAGAACACAATATAACTGATGTTGTTTATGATGTTCTGTGGACATGAGAACATACCTCCTCTTTGGTCTTTTTGGACAGCACCCTTAACCAGTCACCAATCATGTTCAGCACTGCAGCAAAGTAGGCGAGACCACCCAGGATCCAGAACCACACGAGCGGTCTGTACCACTTACGGTACTCAATCCTCCGATCACCCCCTAGTTCCAAAACAAGATATGAAAGGGAACGGAGTAATTAAGTATACTTCTGCCAGCAGTGTCAGCATGAATACTTCAATTAGTCACGTTCATACCTTGAAGCTTCTTGTCATTCTTGAACATTTAGACTTAGGCTGAATCCCAATTCTCCTTTTTACCCCGTCCCCTTCATCTACCCCTTGCCCCAAAAACGGGGTGGCAAAGGGAAAAGGGGAAAACATTTCCCTAAGAAACAGAACGCCACTTGACAACAGCTACGTCATCAAACATCACAAGCCGAGTGCTACGTCAGCAGCGACAAGTCACAAACAAACAGTCAATATGCCATCGTCAATAGCGATAGTTGCCATGGTTCTAGTGTGATTTCTGCGCCTGTCCACGACAAGAAATATGAGAAGAAAAAGATATCTTCAACACACACTTCAACACACCAAGTGCTGCTGGACCAGTTTTCGGTATGTATCAGTGGCCACCAACCTTTTTGACACTGAAAGCTACTTCCTGGGTCCTGAGTCTTACGAATGGCCACTAGTTTGGTACACTCTTCTGAAATAACAAATATGCTTTGACTACTACTGTAGAATAGTAGTCAGAGTTCCCCTGAACTATACGAAACTTCATGTATAACAAACATATTTTGAATGCTTTTTTTTTAATAAGTCATTTTGAAATCTATATAAATGCAAGTGCGATTAAAAAGGAAAAGCAACAGAATAAAATTGTGTTTTAGAACAGGCCTGCGGGTATCCCATGTGGTCCTTGGGGGCTACCTGGTGCCTGCGGGCATCCTGTTGGTGACCCCTGACGTTTTGTTGTCATGAATGTTAACAAAGCTAATCAAGGCTAGCTAACAAGCTCAGGGGTTTTCCGTGTAACTTTTGTATCTTTATGAGCATGTACGAGGTAAAAAATCCCCATCACCCTTCGTTTCTAGTGCTTTCCCCGAAAATCTTTGTTTCAGGGGTTGTTTGGCCATACCCCTCGATCCAAAGAACAATTGGGATACCTCTACCCTTGACAAGAACGTGCAAAACTAAGGGGAAGGGCTAAGGGGTGCAATTGGGATTCAGCCTTAATTTTCCATCATTACTGCATATTTCAGTGCACTCATAGCATAAACCAGTTCAATACTAAACCAACCTCTTGAGACACATTCTGAAACCTGCCTGGAAACGCCCTGCATTGTGTGGTTTCCTTGATGGCACGTTCACACCTAAAGTGACAAATTCCCATGCGGGCCCCCTGGGCGCTGCATGGCACTGACAGCCGATGCTCGCAGGAGGCGGGCGCAGCAGTGGATGTTCAAGTGGCGCTGCAGATGTGCCCGTGCAGTCAGATGAGCCGTGCACTCGACAGGAATATTAAAAAGGAGGGAAAAGTGAGTGAAAAGAGTCTGCAAGCACATCTTTCACATAGAGAAGCCCTCTCTCAGCTCCTCCTCAGTGTTCTGGGACTTTTTCGTTTTGCAATACGCTGTTGCCTCGGCGCCGCCGCTGCTCATTTGCATAAAGTCGATATTCTCTCCACTCCAAACTGTTGCTGCTTATGACACTTTTGGTGTGAACGCGCCTTTACAGTCTCTCTCACACAATTGACACACACAGTAAAGTATTTGACGAGTGAAAATGAAGTCACTTGGAACTCTCTTTTTTCTCCTGTTGGAGCAGACGTTTTGACTTTTCTGAGCAACTCTTGCCTCTGTCAGAAGAGGACAGGCTGTAAAAAGCTGAAGAGATGTATACATATATGTACGTTTATAAGTGCGTTTCCCATTTTACTGAAGAATATTATGGAAAGGTAGGAGATGATTGGAACAAAATTTGGATGCCTCAGTCACTTGGATTTGTCACCAACATATGCTTATTATTATTACATTTAATTTTTAACAAGAAATGCTAAATATTACACGGTGCCTCTTTAAAGAAGATTCTTCTGAGATTCAAAAAGTTGCAAATAGAAACTTGGTGTTTATTTGCACTCTTTTGGCTCGTCATACCTCATTGTCCAAAAGTTTGACTGAGAGAACATCAATCTATACACGAGAAGGGCCGTTACCTGCCACGTAGTCGCCAATTCCAACAGTTGTCAGAGTGATGACGACAAAGTAGGTGGACTCCAGAGCCGTCCAGCCTTCAATGTATTTGAAGATCACAGCTGGGATGGTCACAAACAGGATGCAGCCAGCAAGGATGAAGAGGAGGGTGGACGCCACTCGGATTTTCGTCTGACTGATCTGGTTATGTTTATTCTGTGGGAGGAAGTCACCGAAATAGACACAAAATCAGAGAGCAGTCAGCCACAGTGGCGCTCCACGTCTGGCAGCCTCGCCCCCGAGGACTGACGGCCGTGATGACGGCGGCGATGGCGCCTCGCCAGCGTGTCTGCTGACGGCGAGGACGATAAAAGCTACAGCAAAGGTGGTGGTGAGGCAAGTTGTCTTGTGACCCTGAAGCTGAGCAGGAGCAGTGACCTCTGCTGTGGCCCGGCCTCGCCGTCGCCATTCTCCCACTCTGGCTCTTCAAGCAGGCTTTATTTTATGATTTCAATTATTGCATGAAATTTTCCTCTGATGTAGGAGCCCACAAAAACAAAGGGATATAAATGATTGTGTCATGAGATGTAATAAAAAGCTATTGATTGCAGCACCGGTAAAACTGATTTAGTGCCACAGGCAGACTAGAGAAGGTCTGGCAGTGTAAATGCTGCCCTGGAGGATTACATCCCATAAATAACTGAATCCCGAATACAACAAGACTCATGTTATTGGCTTTGTTAAGGAATATATCAGCTTTCTGAGCGATTCTACATCATGCATTTCTGCATGATGCAGATTGTTGCATATTAAGTTGTTGTTGGTTATGATCATCATCTTAAATCTGAAGACAACACAGGTCCGAAACTAACGGTTATTTTGATTGTTACGATGGCCAAGGGCTGCAAACGTGTGCAAACACAGAAACGCTGCAAGAAAGAACCGCTGCAAATTCACGAAACAAAACGGAAGTGCGCCAGGCCACTCGGGGCATCAATCTGAGGGATGGACCAATCCTGGGGGATCGGCCCCTATTTCAACACCTGAGCAGGATGTATTTTCTCTATATTAATCAAGACTTGGAAGAAGTGGAATAAAAAAGTACATTTTTCCTTATGTTGTTTTAAAACACTTGACTGTAATCTTTAACAACATTATAGGAAAACAACCGACATCAATACATACATTTCTCTTTTGCAGCGTCTCTGTGTTTGCAGCACATTTGCAACCCTCGGCTACCGTATATTGTCAACTAATCTATAATTTATTTAGTCTAGGACTGCAGCTATCGAATGTTTTAGTAATCAAATCCTACTACTCAATTCTTCATCAATTACTCGCCTACAAAGTGACAAGTTTTCACTTGTTTCAAGGAGATGTTCACTTGAATAAAGTATAAAATCTACTTAATTCAAGTAAAAACAAGTGAAAAAGTGAAGTGAAGTGATATTTTATAATGAACTAGGTCATTTAGACTGCTACGAAGGCTGCACTTACAGATAGAAAAAAAACTATTTTAGGTTGATTTCTGGTGGTTACTATTTGCAGTGTAACATTACACCCCCCAGCACCCCCACTTCCCACAGCCATTCCTGTCCTCAACGCCCACTGCTGCCTGTGCTAATGGCAGCAATAGGTTGGGCTGTACTTGTTTGGTTTGTGTGTGGAAGGGGGGTCTCTTTGGCGGCATGGGTGGAGGCTGCAGAGTGACATGCAGGTCTTAGCTCCTCCTCTCAGCCCCCCCACAATAAGGCATTTTTTAAATTTCAAGTGCAGAGGCACTTAAGCCAAAACCTTGCGGCTTAGTCACACTTTGCAGAATTTATTAACAGAATTTTTACTGAATAAAATATCTGTAAACCTGCAGCTACAAGTGAGTCTTTGCTGCTATGATGAGATTTTATTAAAGCATTTGTCCACAATCTAATTTGGAGTCGACATATTTTTACTGTCGATATTATTGATTATGTCGACTTGTCGTTGCATTTCATTGCTGATTGAAATGTCATTTAACGGCATCATCTGGAAAAGCTCATTCGCTGGACTTACCCGGAACATCTTCTCCACCTTGGCGATGCTTTTGACAAAGATGGTGCCGAGCTGGTCCCCAACGCCTGCCAGGAGGAACCCAAAGAGCGGGATGCCAAATATTGCATACAGAATGCAGAAAATCTTCCCGCCCTCCGTGCTTGGAGCGATGTTTCCATAACCTGTGAGGAACACAAGAGGCAAAAATGTCATTCAGTAGCGTTGAATCCAGTATATTCCACGACCACAACTTGAAAATATTTTCTAGACAATTCCGAGCTCTTCATCTCGTATCCATGGTGACGAGAGAACAACATTAATGGCAGGTCAGGTGTCAATTCCCATCCCATCACTTTAGACGCTGTGAGCATCTCAGCCCTGTCAAACCTGACACACGGAATCAAACTCAGTATTTCTTTCTTTTTTTGAACTGAAGCCCTCCATGCACCTTCTTTTAACAAAATATATTTTTTTTAATAGTTGCATACATGATTTTTTTGTGTAATCAGGAGTGAATGGTGAATTATTTATCATGATTATGTTCATTTTTGAAACAAAAACAAAGGTTGCCCTCATGTGTGAGGTTTTACTGTAAAAATGCAATAGAACACTTGGCCAGCACCACAGCAGCAGCATGAGAGGATGGATTTTTTGTTTTTTTTTGTGTCTTTGCAGCTGTAAATGTGGTCCCTGCTTGACTCCCTTTTACTGGAGTGGTCCAAGAGTGTTTTTTTACTTAATAATACTAACACCAGTGATACAGATGATACAAATGTTCATATTTAAGTGAACAATATCTTTAAAACTCACTCAATAGTTAACTATTGTAATAAACATGAGGCTCCAAGAGCTGTCGGACAATTTTACATTTAAATCGCTTTGCGTACAAAAATAAATCAATAAAGCAGGGTACCTATGGTTGTAATGACAGTCCCAGCAAAGAAGAAGGCACTACCCAGATCCCAGTGGCTGGAGTTATAAGAGGTGTCACCGATGGGGTTCACACCGGCGTTCACGGCATCCACGGAGTGCTGAGAAGAGAAGTAGAGGGCAACGTGAGCGCAGAGATGCCTGGTGGAGATTCTGCTCATGAGGCCATCAGGCTCCTCACGGACGTCGCTTTTTCTGTGCTGTCTTGGCTGAAGATGGAAAATATTAACTGCTGCTTGGATTTTAAGAGGGGCCACAGGAAGAATAGAAGGCTGATCCCTCCTGAGGGAAAAGCTAAGAAAACCATGAAGCATTTTTGGCACTGATGAAAGTCTTTAAACAAAACAAAAAACTCACTAACACCCTACTTTGATTTATGATAGCATACATATTTCCTTCTCAATTATTAATGGTCAAATGCATTTATTCAGGTCCATACAAAGACCGAGGATGTTGATACCACCGCAGGTCTAGTCAATGTGCAAATCTTGCCCCTCACTGTATTTTTATGCAGCAAGTTGCTCTGCGTGCACTTGCAAATTTGGCAGAGAAATCTTGGCTTCCATAAGGACAGATGTGAAGGTGCAGCAGAGGGAGTGTGCGTGGAGATCCACCTGCCAAAGTGTCATTTTCTCTCAGAAAATTGCACTGTGTTCGCGTCGGCTTGAACCAGGTCTACTTTCAGCATAGCCGTCGCAGATCAATTTTGGTGGATCTGAGTAAGTGTAAACATGACCGACCTAAGACTCCACAGGTTTGGATTTAATTCCATGATTACAAACAAATGGTACAGCCTATTGATAAGATTAGATTATATTCCATTATACTTAATTTCTCCCAAAGAAAATTCTGTTTTATTTACATCACTTACACACAAGATCACAACATTAAGCAAAGTCACATGATCAAAGATAAAATAAAGGTAAGGAGTTGTAGCAATAAAGAACTTGTTTAGAGAAGCAGTTTTTAGTACTACTACCTAAGTATATGTACATAGTATGTAATTGCTTATAGTGCATTTTTAAAATAATTCATTATAATCTTAGATTGATCCATTTAAAAACCCATAGGAGCACTGGCAGCGGCAACATTCTCCCAAATAGAGGGCAGAGAAAGAGAGCACTGACATAAACTCACCATTAGCTGTCCTACCAAGTACACCTATTTACACACACTTCTCTTCTCTTTTTAATAAAGTGAGTTGAAGTGGAGTAATCAAATGACAGTGTTTTGGTCTATGTTACTACTTTGGTCTATGTTAAACACCCCCGACCCCCCTGCTCTGCCCGTCACTCTTATTTACCTCTTTACCAAGACTAGACTGTCACTATGCTGTGCCAAGGCGTATTTTAAGGTGATGTGAGGAGCTGATTTGATCGGCCATGACTGCAGTCGGCTGTCATCACACACACAGCTACATATCGGCACATCTCGTGTCTGGCTCATCTACAAAACCAAAAAAGATTTGACCCCACCCACATGCACTGCCTCGTTTGCCAAATTGAGGCCCTTTATCTGTAATTTAGTGAATTGCACATCTATCTTAAACTGATCTCAAAGATAATGCCCACATTTCTCAAATATATAACACATAGGAGACATATTCAGCTGCAGGCCTCATCACAAGAAGGAGATGAGGTCTGCAGCTGAATGTGTTCAGTGTGTTCAATGTGTTCTAAGTTCTAGATTTCTAAAATGGCAGCAAGCAGGTGAATGTCCTTGAAGAGTTCTTTCCATTTACATCATTTTCATGTGTCACTCTCGGCTTCCCTGTCATGGTGCAGCACTGCTGTCGAGCACATCTACCTGTGTGACTTTCTGTCATCAGCTTGGATTGCCTCCAACACTCTCTCTTAGAATCTTTAAAGGATGTAAAACACACCTCTGATGTGTATCGATATTGAATTTCGATTAGCTGAACAGACCGTGTGGCGTCATCCCCCTGCCAGGTCTACAGTGACACCTCTCCGGGGACCGCCGCGGAAACTTCCTGAGTTTTCTCTCATCCATCACCCTGTTATGTAACACGGCGGCTGACTCTCCGCTGCGAGCTTCGCACTCAGCTCCAGTCTGCTCTGCAAGGGTCCACTCTGGCAGATGGAGTCTCAGTGTAATCGGCCACACTCGTGGTGTGACAGATAGCTGTGTTGCTCGCTGAAGGGCAAAGATGGGGCAGAGGACAGCTGCTCCTGCACATCCAGAGTCCAACTTGGCTGGCGAGTCAAAGTTTCCTCAGCAACACTGACTGCGTTTATATGTAGCGCTGGGTATAGATTCAGATTTTCCAGATTGATGCCATTCGATTTTACAAGGTCCCTATTCGGTTTGATTCAAGATTCGATTCGTTTCGATTCCATATCGATTCAGTCAGGGATATTACAGTTAAAATGACGCTGTAAATTTAACAAGGAACCTTTTGACCTGGTACATTAATAAAAATGTGTTCACATTAAGAATTGACGAATTGACGTAATTTACGTTTATTCAAACATGACCACTTGACAACACAAAAAAAAAGATCCGATCACTGATCACGATCATGATCATGAGACTAGCTGGGTTGATACCACAGGCTACTTTCTCTGCACATCCAAAGAAGAGAAAACTACTTAAGTTAAGAGATCGATTTTATGAATCGATTACAAACCATCTAAAGGGAAATCGATTAAATCGATTTTTTAAGCCCAGCCCTTTTTACATGCAGTAAAAAAATTCAGATGACTGAAACATTCAGAGTAACCCTTTTACATGCATAAGCAAACAGGGTTATTCCTCTATACATGGTCATTTTAATCAATTAGGATATCCCGATCAAACCAGCGACACACGGAGAGCGTCATCACGCAATGCACGTTATTTCCGCTTGTTCATCCTGTATCCAAAACAACAACACCACCACCAGAGAAGATAATGAACAACCTGGTTAGCAGTCACCATCTTTTGTGTTTTGGTAATATTGGATTTTTTTTAAAAACTGGAATATGAGCATGTTGAAATGGGTAATTGGTGTTGAAATCAATAAATTCTGACCTCTATTTCACAGTACCTTTAAAACCTCAAACTCAGCCCTGGACTGCTAAGGCCTGTTCTTTGGATTCACTGGGGGAAAAAGTGTCCTCTTTGTGGAGATAATAAAAGTTTCACAGAAGAAGCGACTCCTTAGTCCATCACCGTCACTCCACACTGCTCCATGTGAAGCTAAAAGAGTCTGTGCCGCCTCTTCACTTCCATTTCCATCACACCAAAGACGGGTCCTGGAAATGTCAGCAGAGGAAGCCATCATCTGCTCTCTCCTCTGCCTGAATTGTCGCCCATCTGGCTACAGATGCGCGACTGTGGCAGCGGCCTCTACTTTAAAGTCAAACCTGCAAGCTGAGATGGAGCAGCTGGGACTAATCAGAACTACGCTTATCTGCTGTTTTTTTTTCTTTCCGCCACCAGAAAATCACTTTCATGTTCTATAATTGAGTGAGACTTCAGTTCTTCAGGTAAAAGAAGAAGCCCAGAGCAGGACCGCAGGTTGAGAGTAGCATCTCTGTGGGACATTCACTTTGTGTTTCTTTGTGTTTTTTGTCTTATGCAGAAGACTGCGTGAGGACTGCTTCGTGCATTTAGAAAAATAACTTTAACGTTACTATCTTAGTGCGCTAACAGCTACTGTTCGCCCTGCTGGTTTGTTGCATGCCCAATTACGTATTTCCGCCCATGCAGTTGTGGTATGCGGATACAGGACGGATTGCCATTTATACCTGTGTGCCTCCGGAGGGGCTTTTGCTGATCGGATCACAATCCGTCCTCAATGTGTCCTGAGTGTGTTTACACCTTTTCTTTCATGTGGTCACACACTAACCCATTGTAATCCAATCACCCAAAACACACGTTAATGACAAGTGCAAACGGGGCTTCTGACACAACGGCCGGCAGTTCTGCATTCACATGAAAGATCAGCAGATCCAGCAAAGAAAACCATCAAAGGTGACGACAGACAATAATGTCATGTCGAAGCATTCGTGTTGCTGCTGGATCTGCTGGATCCAGTGTGAATGCAGCACTGCAGCGTGTCGTTTCATTGGCTGGGAGACGCAGCCAAAGCAGAAGATGAGAGAAAAGAGAACAACAGTGATTGTTTGGATCGTTTGCCTGAGGTGGACATTGTTTGGTTCCTTTTGCCTTTTACAGAGTCTGCACTTTTGAGGTATGCAGCATTTTGATGCCATTTGATTCATTTATGATGAATGTTAGCCACGAAGCAGCCACGTTGGTTTGAATGTTTGGTGAAGCTCTGTGTTTTTATTGGACAACTGCCCCTGGTGTCCATCTGTGCATGTTTTGCAGTACGTCAGTAGAAATCAATTTCAATCATCATGGCTGACTCTATCAAATGGTGTTTTTTTGTACTTTTGTACATTGGAGATTTCAGAGATGCAGCCTGTCATGTTTTATTTAGCTCTCCGGGCTACAGACATGAACTGTCAGGCGCAGCAGAGCATGATCATATGCATCATTAACTACTGGCTGAGCTCACTGGTTACCAGCTACACTAGCAGATGCCTGGCAGGAAGGAAATACAGACACAAGTAGGAGAGCTATGTGAAGAGTTGATGATGAGCAGGGAAGAATAAGTCCCCCCTGATGTGGTCACCCTGCTGTTGAGGAGGCAGGAGCAGAGCAGGATGGCTTTGCTCTCACTGTGGTCGTCCTCCAGATTATCGGGGGATGTAAAACTGTAACTCGTGTATGATGAGCATTGCACAAGCCTCTTCTTTTTTGTATCTGACGAGCCTTCAAACCCAGACTGCTCACGGTTCACTCGCTCAGCCATTGAAGACTCTCCAAAGTCTGTCCCAACCAAGAAAACACGTTCCGTTGCCAAAAAAGTTCTGATAAAGTGGCTCAAGACTCAAGTCAACCCGCCACGACCTCGCCCAACCATTATATAAAGCCGCCTGCACACCAGACGCGACTTGGCAAGCAATATCATGTCTGATGCATCAGTCCTGTCGCATGTCCATCAAATGGCTCATTTTGTCACGATCGCGCCCCATGCACTAGTCGCTCTGTTCTAACTCCAGAAAAACTCAAAAATCTGAAATGACGCACATTGCGTCATGAAGTTCTCCGTGCATCACCGATTTTGATTGGGATATTCCAATTGACTACAGCTGCCTTTTAAAAGGGTTATTCTGAATTTCTCAGTGACCAGAATATGTACTCATAAATATGTAGTCTCATAAATATGAGGAGTTGGTCCCAACCTGCATTGTTTTAAATGTGTCTCTTCTCAAAAATATTTAAGAATCACAATGTCTTTATAAAGGAAGATCAACACATTGCTTGACGTGGGAATCCAGTCTGTGCCCCACTGTGGCCAGTTACCGATGCCTGCAGCATGTGGGTAGTTAATATTCAGCTAATAATTGCTGCAAGGAGGATTCAGCTTGAGGTTATATCACGCTGTATGTAAATACAGACTCACGGCAATAAGAGCTCGGCTGTGAAGGTCTCAGGAGGGAGCTAAACCTGAATCAATTAATCATCGTGTGTGGTCTCCAGGGGAAACCGTGCGATAATAAGCAATATAAATCACAGCGAGGGACTCCTGTTTGCTGGACGGATTTAATAACTTTTTGACCAAATTAACCTTTCAAGAATACTGTATGTGGTCAAAAGCATCACCAGCGTTTTTGGACAGATTAGAATTAGAAAGCTGCTGTACCTGAGGGCCTTACTCTCTTTCTCTCACAAACACATACACACATATAAGAGACAGAGAGAGACCATGACTTTCACACAGAATTTTCTGAAGTCGGTCCTTCAGGCTCTCCAGCTTTTGGGGCTGCTTCTGCTGTTCTTGTCACCACTGTTTAACCAAACAATGAATAATTAAAGCCTTGTCAGATGCTTTCAAGACACGCATTTTTTTTAAGCACCCAGAGCCAGAAATCTAACTGTACCAGCTGCAGTGTTCGCCCGCCTCCAGCAGACCCAGAGTGCTTCTCTCCATGAGCTCCATTAATGCTGCGTTTAAACGCATGAGAGCACAGAGGATCCCTGGATGCCACGAACACAACGTTCGCAAAATGAAACACACAACATCCGTATTGGAGAACTACACTGCAGTTATTAGCCATTTATAAAGGCTTGCTGTTTCTCTTTGACAAATTATAATAAATATCTGCAGTGAGCTTGCTTCCCTGCCAGAGCATCTGATGAAGCAGTGTCACAGGTCTCAACGTGATCATCGAAAGTCAATGAGCCTGAACACTCGGTCTTCTGCAGCCTCCACCTCCTTCTAGCAGGTCTTTTCCAGAGGCAGAATTGATCTGATATCTGATGCTCCTCTGGTTTTTTCCTCTTTCCCTACTTTACCTAAACAAGATTAATGGCCCTCCTCAGTGTTGGCTTTTGAAACCAAGGCGAGCAATCAAAGCACTCACTTCCAATTGTGGCATATGTGAGCGCTGTAGGTTGTGGAGGTGGATGGCTTCCCTCCAGGGCTCTGGCTTTGTGTTTCTCTTGTGCAACTTATGTGTGAGGCAGTGAAACTGTGCTGGCGCGGGTCCACCGCGGCTTTCCGGGTTTAACTGCAGCGCTCGTGCTCTGCATTATCCCGTCCATTATCATACCAGGTTTCACTGCTGCTCAGGTCAATAACCATCCGAACCAAACAACTGGGTGTTACTCCTGCTGCTGCTGCCGTTGCTTTACGAGCCCTTGTGAGCGTTTGGCCGTGAAAAGCACTGGTGTTTGCAAAAGTCAGAGTGCCGGAGCACAAGTCAAGTTAGAATGCCTTTATGAGACCCGGTTTCCCTGCCAAGCTTTGATTCATGCACTCTGCCTTTAATTGTCAATGAAATGTTTCTACACTACATTCTGAAAAGATTTAGGATGGATTTGAGGTCTAACGTCCTAACAGCTATACGACTATACAACCAGCAACCTCATTTAACCCTCTCACCTACATTGGGGACCTTTTGGAGCTGCTTTACTTCTCACAGCTCTGTCATTTTGGTTGTGGCTTTATTATCTCCAGATAATAAATGTCATATTCTCACTTAATAAATGTGGCGGAAATTATTTATTGAATACAAGTTATAAGAAAACAAGTGTTAAGAAACTGTTAGGTTTGAGTCCCATTTTTAAAACGTGCCACTTTTTTCTTTTTTTTTTTTTACAAATAAAAAAATCACCCAGGAACACAAATGCCAAATGATTATCAGACTTCAAGCTGCACAACAGTCTTTTTCTGAACCAAATCCTCCACAAACTCAAAAACAGCTTCCTTCTGTTTTTAATCCAAGACCTAGCAAACGGTAGCAAAGATATTCCAGCCAAAGTGAGAGTGAGATCAGCAAAGGAGCCAAAGCAACAAGACAAAACATGAAAACAAGCATGTAAACTGGCCTGTAAAGGTTAAAAATATAGATTTCTACATAAGCATATTGGTATTGATATAATATATAGACCCTAAAAAAATATTCAAAAACATTAATTAATTGGTGTTTTAGTAACTTTTAACAATATTGGGCCAGACCTTTAATGCTCCATTAATTAGCGGTGGATTCCTCATGTAACCACAGAGGGTTAATGGGCCCGTTCTCTCTCTCACACACACACACACACACACACACACACACTACGAATCGACAAATAGATGTGGGAGCAGTTCCTTACACCACAGCTTCTTTCTGGCAATTTAAATGTAAAAATCATTCAATAAAATCCATTACTGATGAACACTGGTGGGGAACTCACACCAGTGTTGTGTGCCAGTATCTTCCTGCTCCCAACTGCAGTGACAGTGCCCACCAAATCCCCCCCCACCCCACCCTGACCCCCATCCTCCCTGTTGACGGATCACACCAGCAGTGAATCCCTCCCTGCGCCCACCAGTCACGACTGAGCACAGAGCAAACATGTGAATGACGAGAGGGAGGAAGCTTGTGATGTCACAGGTTCTGGCTCTGAATAGAAGCTTAGGCTGCTGAGGACTCTCACCAAACAGCGACATGGGAGATAAATGGGAAGTAACAGAGATGGTGCTATTTTTGAATGACTATTGTACATCTGACTCACAGACAACATACTGGCCCATAAAGTGAAGGACACCTAACAAGCAGGTTATTGAGTCTGAGGGAGCTCCGCCTCCCACCTGGTGGCGGCAACAAGCAAATTACCATCTGACCACCACTCAAGGACTTTTCAATTCAATTTAACACCCACCAACCGCGTTCTGACACAAAACCTCAGTTTGTCATTTTTGAGATGCTCTTCTGACAAGAGCAGCTGTGAGCATTTTGCAATGAGGACGCCGTCACGTCAGCCACGGGCTTCGTTTACATGCAGTCAATAAGCCTTTTCTAACCGGAATATTAGCAATAACTCGGTTGCGCGCGATCATGTAAACACCAATAACCCATTTAAATAACCGGAATATGCTGATATTTCGTTTTTTAAATGATGATCATCTATAGGCTTACCGGGATCTCCCCATCAAAAGGAACATGAATTTGTGTTCTTTTCATGTTCTTTGGCAAGGACTCTTGGTCTTTGGAGTCCAGGAACTACTTGTACATGGCTAAACGCAAGAACAACACCACGCCACACTTTTGGAGTGAAGAGGAAACCATCACTCATCAAGGCACATCAAGGCATTTGTAGACTGTCGAAAGTACCGGGATACCCAGATCCACAAAAAGATGAGTATAAAGTTACGCGAAGCAGGGTGTGTAGGAGATGTTCTCCTTGCGTCGCTGATTTGATAGGGATGTCCCAATTGACTACAATGACCATCTATACAGAAATAACCCTGTTTGCTCACGCATGTAAATGGGTTATTCCAAATGTTTCAGTTACCAGAAGACCTTAGCAGCAGCTACTGTGTCTTTCATCCTCAAACATGACCTAACATGGCTCTGATTAGCTAAAAAACTATGAGAAAAGTATTAGTCATACATTTCAGGACTCTGCATTCTTCAAAATGTAACACGTTTGTGTCCTCTCAGAAGTGTTGCACTTGAATAACTTCAAGGAGTTTCAAGGGTTGTCTTGGAGCCCTCCAGACATCTACACTTGTGTATGTTCGAGACGATTTAGTGTGGTTTGTCTCCAGTTCCAGGGTGGCTGGAGTATGTGTGGAACTGGCGTCAGATCGATGTGAGGCTCAGCTTTCAGAGGATCTGAGTCCCCACCTGGGACCTCTTCCAGGACCGAGTATCGACCTTACCTTGATGATGGCCTCCAGCTCGTCCGGGGACACGCACGGGTGCTTCTGCAGGAAAGCTGCCTTCTCTGCGGTGATGGTAATCTTCTGGTTGTTTTCAAAGGGCTGCTCCAGCGCCCGGAACACCAGGCCCCCCGCTACGAGGTAGGCCACTACCACCACGAAGACCGCCAGCACCGTCTTCAGCTTCATCATGGTGAAGGGCACCGAGCCGTCAGCCACCGCCTCCATGCTGGCCACCATGCTGGCGGGGCGGGGGGAGGAGACGGAGAGCCGCGGCAGGGAGCAGCCCATGGGGTTCTGCATGGCGGCCACGCTGGCGTGCACCAGGCTGGACTGCAGCATGCCCGGCTGCATCTTCTTCGGGGGGACCAGGTTGGTCTGAACTGCCACTGAAAGGAAACACGAATGAACGAGCGCTCTGGGCGGCGTGGCGACAGCTGAGAGATAAAGGCTGACATGCAACAGGTGAACAGCGTGAGCGACCTTTCACACGAGCATCAGCAAGGACGCGCTTTTCACAAAGGCTGTAAAATGTTTTAGGCAAAAAACAGCAAAAAAAAACATCACACAAACGGAGACACTCAAACAATCAGAGACAGACCAAATTCCTTCTGTTGCCGAGTTTTAATGAGACACTCGGGCGAACACAAACTCAGAGATCATAAAAAAACAGCAAAACCTTTATTGCGGTCGTTTCATTTTATCCCCTTATTCCAGGAGTCATGAGCCCGCTGGGGGGGCACAGGCGACCCACAGCAGAGATGCCTCGGCTGTGGTGGAGCTTCAGGGCAGGCGGGCAGAAGAAGAAAGACTCACAGCGACTAAAGCTCTGCAATATGTGAGCCAGCACAACGCTCCACCTGCCAACTGCATCAACCTCTGCACAAAGACACACACACACACACACACCATCCAGCACCGGAACTGCACTCAAGACACGTCCACTGTGACTATTTCTCTGTGCTTCCTGGCTTTCTAGGAAAAACGAAAACGGAGAGAAACCTCAAAGTACATTGTATTCCAAATGTTGTTCCTACACCCAAACTTTCTCTTCCCGTGTGAAGGATGGCGTGTTCACCGTGTGCCTCGGAGGTGTGGATGATGTAATGCACAATGTGTGTTTGAGCTTCTGCTGCAGGGATGATGGACCACCAGCTGTGGCCATTTTCTCTTCAAATCTGGACCTCGACTGGAAATTATTCATGAGGATGTGAGAGAAAACACCATCACTTCCATATGGAGGGAGTGAGGTCAGCTGCTGGGGGGCTCAGAGTCGCTGGGATGAAGATGCCTTCACCTCAGCTCACCTTGTTTGGGCGCCGTGTTCTAACTGTGCTGCTAAAAAACAACAGCCAACATGTTGCTAAATCTCAGAGCACCGTCGCCAAGGCAATGCAGTTTGCTGTCCAACGTGTTGACTCCATCCGAGCGAGACGGGAGGCGGCGGAAGCAAAACAAAAGAGCGGGATGTCGCGTTTGCATGTTTTCACTAAACGCCGTTATGCAACTGCGGCTAATGAGCGTGGTGCCATGACTCACTGACACACTGAACACTTGTGGAAACCAATGGGATCGAACGCTTTCGATTTATGTAACTGATGGAGACGCAGTGTGGAGAGAAGGCTGACATGCAGGTGCTGTGATGGAGGTGCTGAGCTCCTCACACATCACAGCCAGGAGCGCGTCCGGGGGCGGACGCATGTGCACGGCGGATAAATCACCCGCACAGGCGGTGACGGCTGGCTGAACATGTGCTGGTGCTGAGGGGACGTGACACACATGCTCAATGTGTGTGTGTGTAGGTGGGGGG
>CAESWR010000871.1:70416-90078 GCA_903171835.1 Mullus surmuletus
CATCTTTTCCTTTCATTTTTTTCATTTTTTTTTTCTTTCCTCGCTCTCCAAACTTCAGCTTCCTGAGCTCAGCCCCGCAAATGCATGTGAACACTGATGGCCGTTAATGCTCAAGTGGAAAGTGTCGGGTTACGCGCGCTCCTTGATCGTTTCACCATGCATTTGGTGGCGGGCGGGAGGAATGGAGATAATGTCTAGAGACGCGGCGTGACCGAACCTTTGGGTCGGCTCTGTCAAACACAATTTGCCGTTCATATATCCTCTCCCGCCGAGTCGCCCGCGCCGCTCTTTGAGCCTCCATTGACGCGAGTGGATGTTTACTCTGCAGATGGATTGTGGGGCAGCGTGTGCTCGCTGCTCAAATGTGGAATAAGGAAAATGTGGAAAGAGGCCTCAGTTTTATTTGGAGCAATACACAGGGCGGGTCAAATGTCATAGTTGAGGAAATGGTCACTCGGGGTGGTAGGCGGGCTGCTTGAGGGGTTCATGCAGATGTTTGATGTGCCACTTCTGCTATATTCACTTTGAAATGGTCAGTATTGAATTGCATCACTCTCAAGTGAAGCGTGACCTCGACAGTTCAAAGACATAGTGGCGAGCTTAGATGCAGCAGTTCCCACTGGGAGGCCCATCACCCACAGTGGGCTCCCAGTTAGGATGCTTCAAAAAGGATGGGGGGTGTCATTCGGCTCGGAAACGAATAACAGGACTGGCAAATGGCAAAAGTCCATACCAACTTAGTCCAGTATGTAGCACTTAACTGCATGGGCCGACTGGCCAATTAACTCTTTCCACATTGTGGTCATTCTGCCTTGTGTTGCCAGTAGTGGTAAATTGCTAGTCAACTACTATATACATGGTAACGGGAGTTGATTGGGCACGACGTGCCGGAGCAGCTTGTCCATGACCTTAAACCTGTCTGGTCTCATATGTTGCGACTGTAATCCATTACCTGGAAGACAATTGGCTTGAGGATGAGGACTAACAAATCAACTCCACCTCCCTCTAATGGCCAGTAATGATCAGCGGTTGGACAAAGGGCTAGCAATTCTATTCTGTAAAAAACAATACATACTACAGAAACTGCGACAAAAGAAACCTCAACATCGGATGTGAAGCCCACATGAGCATCAAACTCGTATGACCACCTCCATTGAAACCCCTGGGGAAGTTGGATGTTCAAAGCAGTAAACCCTGAACACAAAAACCAAACTTTGGCTTCTGGAATGTCCGAACCATGTTTGAAGCTAGGAATTTGGCAGAGGTTGCCAAGGACACTGGACTCCGGAAGGCAAAAGGATGAAAGGAAGGCCTAAAATGACATAGCATAGGACAGTAGAGAAAGAACTTCATCAGCACCACCACAGCTGGGGAACCATATGTCATGTTTCCACTGACGGTATCAGCTCTACTCGACTATACTCAACTTGCATTTGTGTGAGTTTCCACTATGAAAAAGTACCTGGTACTGGTGCTACTTTTTCTTTGTACCTGCTTCTTCGGGGTTCCAAAAAAAGCAGCCCAGTACTTTTGGGTACTAAAAGGTGCATTTTTGCACATTGCAGGCATTGATGGGTTCAGAGACTCATCACAGCGTCAGTGTCTCATTAAGAGTAGTCACACATGGAGTAAAAAACAGCAACATTTTGAGGAGGTACAAACCTTCCTCACATTGCTCGACTATGACCGCATGCAGACAGAGCCGGATGGCTCCACTCGTAATAAGCGAGTGTACCAGCAGCTTTCCGAGAAAATGCATGTTCACGGCTACAATCGGACCTCCGTGCAATGCCATGAAAGGTTATAAACACTGAAGAGTGACCACCGCTCAACCAAGGACCACGACAGCAGGAGTGAGGAGAACCGCTGAAATGACGTCACTGGACTTCCGTTCGCCATCCAGGGGGAACTATTTTTGCAGTGGAAACGCTCCCCACAAAAAGTACCGGCTCCCAAAAGCGAGTACAGTAGAGTTGAGTAGAGTTGAGTAGAGTTGAGTAGAGTTGAGTATACCGATACCGTCGCTGGAAACACGGCAATAGAGAAAATGGCCCAAGACAGAAGTGGAGGGACTTTGTTGCTGCCTTATGTGCCAGCCGGCGTGATGGAGATAAGTATGCAGGATCCAAATGACACAGTGGCTTTCGGGGAGCCATATTATGAACCCACTGTTGTCGTCGCTCCTAATGATGGGTGTTGTATTTGTTTGCTTTACAAAGCTAAACTGTCCGAGACCCATTTGTTTTCCTTTTGACATTTATTTTCTATATCTTTTGAGCCTTGCCATGCAGGGGAGCTTTAAACCCTCTCAAACCGAGCTCCCTTTAGCTCCCCCGTAATTCGAACACTGTCAATAAGTAAGTAAGTTAGTACTTTTTCGTCAGCAAAAAGGTGGAGGAAAATTCCTGCTCACAACTGTCCCCGTAAAAGTTTATTACACTTCCGTTAAAATGGCCAACTGAAGTTTTTTTTGGTTTGAGTTCGAATATGACAAATGTACCACCATCTGTTTAGGAGGTGTTTGAAAGCTCTGAGAGTTTCAGATGGATTCATCTAACTGAAGCTGCTCCACCACCCAAATTAGCGTGTAAAAGTGTCTTTTTTAGATGTCTTACTCTGTCCCGCTGCCAGCAGACTCAGAGGTCAGAGGACTCAGAAGAAGAGCTTAGTGGTGTGCACATCAATCACTTGGACCACTTGTGAAAGGAGAGGAAGTGCACCTGGGTTTGGTTGTGAGAATGGCTCGTGTGGTTTGTGGGCGTGTCCCTCCCGACACTCCTGGCTGAACATCATTGACTCGTCGCGGAGCTCCTTTGGACCTCTTACTGGAATCATTACGGCACCACTTCACACATCGACTCCAACGGTCAATCTATTGACCACGGCGAGGAAACACACTCCTCCTCTCACGTCCTCCTCTGATTGGCTCAGACTAGTCCATGAGGTCTGTGTGGTGTCTCCTGGGTTTCTCTTCTAGCTACCTCAGCACATCCAGTCTTTGCTTGATATAAATGAATATAATATAAACATTTCATAGTAGCATTGCACTCTGGCAACACCAGCTCTCTACACTGTGTTCCAGCTTTTGACATTTCCCAACTTCCTGCTTGAAAAAGTGCATCGGAATACCGCTTAAAATCAGAGCGTTAATTTGGAGACTAGAGAGAAAAAAAAACTCCCCGACCAAATAGATAAACTGCCTGACGTCTGAGCAAAACCTGACCAAACCACAGACCTAACATATCGTCATCCCTCCTCTTTGCCATTGAAATCTGCCAGAGGGCTCAATTTTTTCTTCTTGTTCCTGGTCTTCCACTTCCATGTTTGTGTCTGACACGCTGTTTTTTCAACTGGGAAAGTTCCCAGTCATCCTGAATGCAGCACAATAACAGGGGCTCGGAGATTAAAGCATCACAGTGTCGCTCTGGTTCTGCTGAGAGCTTCATCCTGCATCTTCTTGGACTTCAGGCCTTCTGAAGACCCTAGAGACCGTTTCACACTCCACAAAAGTCCTGCCTTGTCCTGGGACGTTGCGGGTCTTTTCTGCAGTGTGAAAGGTTTGTCACAACATTTCATCCCGGGTCAAATGACCCTCCAAGCGACCTGGGAGTTTAGCGGCTCGGCTCGCCTTGCCTGCAGTGTGAAAGGTGTCCCGATGATGTCACGCGCAGTCTTTGACATATGAGACACACTCAGCTCACCGGCGAGAACAGAGTCCAGACCAGAACCGGAACCTCACAGTAGCTGATCATGCAGCTGCCGGCTAATGCGGTACATCGCTGCTGTTAAAACTTGTTCAGACAGCCGAGAAAGCGTCTGATTCCCGTTATCAGATGTGAATGCTGTGATCGTTTTGTCTGTTCTGTCCTTTTTTGGTAAATCACTCACATAAAAGTGTCCTTGGAGGAGGAGCTAAGGTCCAGCTAAGGTCCGGTACCAGCACCGCCCGATCACCGGCTCCTCTCTGCTCTGTGTCAGCAGAAAGTGGCACTGGAAGCAGCCACCGTCAGGGCGCCGCCCGCGGGGAAGGTGGCGGCTGTGACTTTCCGGAGGCTCCGGCGGACATCCAGACGCCGCCGCGTCCACTGCAAGGATGGTGTGATGGACATCCACGTGTTTGGATAACATGTCAGAGGACCTCTACATGTAGAAACGCTGCCTCCTTATTTCTGTTCATCAGACGCATGTTGATAACAGTGATCTTGATTTACTTCCTGTGTTCGGCGCTAAATGTGATGATGTAAGAGAGAGAAGAAAACAGGTATGCAGCTCTCTCAGCTGGAGGTCAGACCCGCAGCTGCAGTGTGAAAGTGTCCTAATGCCTAAGGCGGGTCCATCCTGGTTAGAAAATCCCGCATTGATTTCAGTGTATAAAACTTTTGTCTTCGTGCCAGTTGAGCTTCTCTCTGCCTCCACCACGGTTGATCAACACTCATCACTCATCACTGGGATCAAGATCTCCTGGGCGTCCTACCAGTACACAAATAAAATAACTGGAAACACACAGAATGTTGCTGAAACTTACATAACTTTTCTTTTTTAAATTGTCTTATGCAGCTTTAATGAAGCAGACATGAGTATGATAAAACTGTGCACGTTACACATGACGACTCACATGGTTCTCACACTGCAAGCAGAGTGGCCAAGAACCTTCATGCCTGTCATTGACCCCCAATCTTTTTCTTTGTTTTCCACAACCTGGTCAATTAAATAACTTGTCTTCCTGATAAATACATATATATGATGTAGGTTTTGAGAAAATGCCCTGCACCCTTGTTTACTGGTTGTGTTCATGCAAAGTTGCATCCGATTGTTATTCTGCAGTCGCATCCTCTCAGGAAGACGCTGTGGAGTCGCCTGTGTCGATCCGGCCGTGCCCCATCCCTTTAGTTTTACACAGGAAATCAGTACTTTGTGTCAGCCGGGCCCCCTGTCCCCCCCGCAGCTGTGTCCATCTGGCTCTGGACGTAATTGTTTTCCTCCAGATTAGCGGGAGACGAGGAGGATTCCGACAGGCGCTCTGGACACTCCGCCTGCACCGCTGGCCGGCGCTTCGGAATCAAAGTGACACATGTCGTCCGAGGTTTTTCACCTGACATTTTTGTTGCCACGATTGTCCGGCCTGCGTGACAGCCCCTCACACCACAGTTAGCACATCCCAGCAACCCCCGCGACCCCCCCGCCTCCACCCACCAACCCCCCGCTCTCCTCGAGTGGAGGAATTTAACAGGACGCTCTGCAAACAAGCCAAAGAGCTTTGGTTGGTTCATTTTCTCGTCTTTTATTCTTTTATTCTTTCTTTATTTGACTTTTACTGACGGAGGCCTCTCTCACAGAGAGTCGTAATGAGACGATTAGCAGAAGATTTGATCTCATTAGTCCTCAGCTCTGGTAAAGATTAGGTTTGCCTTCCAGCTTGTGTGGAAAAATATTAATGAAATGATTTCCCCGTTACATCACTGATAATGCTTAGGTGTGTTGGAGAAATTAAGATTTAGGGACCAATCTCGTCTGTTATTATTCCCAATTGTAACTGTGTGCAGGAGTAATCTGTCAGTGTGTGTGTGGGAGCTCCTTAAAATAGATAGCTTTGTTTAAAATTGTATTCTTATCTCAATATCAGGAGGTAGAAAATGTATAATCTATCAATAAATCTATCAAAAATATACCTTGGACATAAAGAAAGTATCTATCTATCTATCTATCTATCTATCTATCTATCTATCTATCTGTCTGTCTGTCTGTCTGTCTGTCTGTCTGTCTGTCTGTCAGTCTGTCTATCTATCAATCTATCTATCTATCTATCCTATGATCTCCACTGACATGTGGGGGTATTATATATCACAAACTTTTGATTAAATGAAAACCTACTGCGAAGACGCATAACAATAATACTACTAATACTACTAATAATACTACTAATAATACTAATAATAATACTACTACTAATAATAATAAAATGTTAATTATATAATGATAATAATAATATATTATTATTATATTAATATATTATTATTATTATTATTATTATTATTATTATTATTATTGTTGTTGTTGTTGTTGTTGTTTTGTTATTATTAGTCATAGTAGGAGTAGCAGTAGTATACCACATGTTTATATAATTCTCCATTATACTGTTGTAGTCTACAAACACCATTCATGTTGTTTTTCTTCATGACTCCTCAGACAAACAGGATGTCGGCTTCAATCAGAGATTTTTTACAGTAATCAGCCAAACATGCAAACATGAAAAAAAACACTTTTTACGAGCACAGTTTAAAAGTTTGGAGAATTCTATGGATGCGTTAGTCTGGCTGAGGGATGTGTTTCTCTGTGCGGGGTTCGTATGGCTTTACCTTCACATGTTATTCATTTGCACCCTGAAGTTGTTAAAGCAGAACTAAGAGTGTGTGTTCACAGACTGAAATTAATTTTGGAAAACACAGCGAAAACACTGTAGGTTGGATCTAGTTTGAAATTAGAATTTCACATGTTACATAATGAGTCCCACATGTGGAATGCAGTACCTTGACTAACCGATGACAAATGAGATATTGTATGTCAGCATAAATTATTGAGAAATTAATTTAAAGGTCGGAGTTGAGGCCAAATTCAGGACACACACATGAGTTTGATTAGCTGGCTGCTGTGTTTGTCTGTATCTGTCACAAACAGTCAAGTGAGCCGGCCAATCACGCACTGGCGGTGGGACGGAAACCTGAGGCATGTTTAGGCACGGCGTCGCCAGCGCGGTGATGCAAAGACAAACGCATTTTTCATGGAGGTCAAAGCTGTTGTTGTTTTTCTAAGCTGTTTAGATATGAAGCTGTTCAGAAATTTTACAACAATCTCAAACACCACACACACTCCACACACATGTCACTGCAGGGCATAGAGAAAAAGTAGAAGCGGCGAAGTTATGGCAGTGATGCTTCTGGATGAGGCTGCAGTTGCATCAAAACCACCACATTTCGCACAATCGATTAATTTCACCGAAGTTGGTTCTGTCTCACAGACGAACCCGTCAGTCTTTTGCTCCTGAGCGCAGCGGCTCTGAACTGCTGCACAGCTGTAACGCTCAAACAGAGCTGCTGCACATCTGCTTCTGATTTTAAGGTCCTCATCACCTTTGTCCTCCATGTTTGATCTCACAATGTTCAATCAAAAAGCTCCCCAGCACCTGCAAACTTACACTATTGTCATAGTCATAATTTCAGTTTCTAAATCATTATTTCTCACCTAGTAATTTTAACTGGCACTTTAATCACAGGTTGCTGCTATTTTAACAGAGTCATTCCAATGACAGTTTGCTGCTACGCATTTCAGAAATTATTTATTGCATTTCCAAACTAGCGACAATCACAGCAGTAATTGTTCATTCTATCAACCCAAACAAAATGAGTTATTATTAGTAATATGTGTGGAACCAACTGTTGACAAATTTCATATTTCCAGGATTGAACATGTGCTCAGTCGCTCCAAACTTGACCTCCTCTCCTGACCTCTTGGTGCTGAGCCTCCCCTGGGGTCAAACTCCTGCGAGGGAGGAGCCCCGGCTGGGTCCATGTGGCCCATTATGGCGGCAGAGTGCGGCTCCATCCTGACGGATGGTGGAGGGAGGCAGAGGTAACGTGTGTGTTGGGGGGGGGCTCTCAGGAGGGGAAGGTGCAGGGGTTGAAGAAGGGGCCACGGCTCTGAGCTCTGAGTCAGCCTGTGTTTATACACTCTCAGCCATTTCCTCGCAGCCTCACATTACCGCCGCACTCACCGGCCCGTCGCCCAGGCGGCCAGCACTGATGCTGGGGCTGCGGGGGCTGCCAGGTCAGCGTGACAGCATTTGATGTGAAGTGTTACCAAATTCTTGGCTGTTATCCGATTATATTTTTGATGGTTCTGCAGCGTTGAGAGGCGTCTGTGCCCCGATTTTGATATGGAGAATGACCCAGAGCTCCTCAGAGCCGCTCGGCCTTTGACTAATGGAGTCATTGGATGAATCGTGCTGGAAAAAATGCGGCTCTGCAACAAATATCCTTTTGGATGGAATTCACTTCCTTGGTGGAAATCTGTCACGGGTGGCAAATGCTTTTGCCCCCTGCCTGCGATGGAAGCTGACAGGGTCATCTCAGAGAAGAAGTGTGCCGCAGCCGCTTGCATCACATAAATCTCACATACTTTCTTACACAAGTGCGGCAGCTCCCCACCAAAGAGTTTGGCAACTATTGGATAAAACCAGTTCACAGTTCAATGGAGGATTCAACATAGCAGAGGCCTCAAAGGAAAGTTGTGGCTTAGTCTCACTGAAATGATCAACTCGCTCTTTCATGGCACAAAAAGTGAAGAAATGTGTGTTAAGTGTATTATTTCTTTGTTGTAACAATTCTTCTTTGCTGTGAATCTTATTGCAAAGCCTGTTTATTTCTCTTGAATGATGCTACATTCGTCAGGAAAATGAACTGTTCTTTCAGTCCATCATTTACCCCCTTTAATAATACCAATTGGTGTTGTATTTTATACTGTTGGAAAGCCTGATTTGTCACCTTTACAATGTGGTGCAACTACCAACACAGCTAAACATGTGGGTAACGCTCCCCAAAAATGCTCCAAAATCCCTTGTATTTTATACCATTGGAAGGTCTGATTGATTACTTTTACAAGGTGATTAATCAGGCTTTTTATTCTGCGTTTGACTCATGTTTGTATGAGGGGCTCTTGCTCTATACAAGCTGCAGTACGGTGGCCATTTCTCTTGTTCAGCAACATTTGCTTGGAACTACAGTGTGTTTTTAAAGGCTTTTTAGTACTTGAAGAATGTGTGTAATATTTCATATCCTATATTATTTTCGGAACGTTGTTATTTGTGACTTTTTTTTGTCCAATAATCTTATTTAGTTTATTGTTTTACATGTTTGATAACATTAGAAATACATTGTGAAGCTGTTGGGATTTCTGTTTGATTCTGCTGATTTATACTTTAGGGGTTAGTTTGTACATTCATTTTTGGGGGGAAAATTACATAATACATACATTTTTAGAAGGACTTCTAAGAGTTTTTTGGGGTTTTTTTCATGACTTTTTCCCATACAAAAGAACTAAGACTTGGTAAATCACTTTTTTTTCTGATGCCAGCCAAGTTGGAAGGTCTTGTCTCTTGTTTGGAAAATGCTTGTCACGTCTCTCCTGGGGGAAGCTAGAGCCCCTAAACAGAATTTCCTCGAATGGAGCGCAAGTGCAGCTTTGGCTGCCCAAGTTGATTAAATGCTGCGAAAAGTCATCAGATGAAGAAATCACTTCTCAGGACTGACAGCGTAACGTTCCTTAAACATATCTGTGCTCAGACAGATGAGTCCGCGCTGAGTCTATGTCCCTGCATATGTTAACCAGTGGAACCGTTAGTAATGAGAGCTGAGGAAATTAAACGCAGGAAATGGATTAAACGACCAGGACTGCTGGAGTGCTCGCACACGGAATGGTCGACACTGGATGATGATCAAAGCTAAAAGGATCTCACTTAAAGGCAGCTTCCAAAACCCCTCCAGAGAGAGTTCACAGTCTTACACCAAGAACCAATGCCAGCACTGTTTAGTTATTTAGTCCTTGATACATCTGGAATTAACCAATTTGGGGTAATGCAACAAATAATCATAAGTGATCAATAATTCAAAAGTTGAGGAAAGTTGACTGCAGACCCAACAGAGGAGAAGCTGTTGAAGAGAACATGGGAGGCATGCCAGAGGAATAAGTGTTGACTGTCAGAGGTCTCTTCACAGACGCCAGACGCCATTCTACACATTCTACCAAATCATGGAGCTTTATCAGTGGCAGTTTCACATTTCCTGTCTCCAAAGCAAAAGCTCCACATTTTCAGCGGTGAGTTATTATGACGGCCAAAGTCATTACACAATGTTTTCTTAACATCAAACACGTTTGATGCAAAAGTCTCCCCAGACCTCAGCGATTCAATGATAGTCCCCAGTTTGTAAAATCATTGCTGAAGACCAGTGTATTGCATCTTGGAGGAGAGGGTATTTTGGGAACTGGGAGTGCTGGAGCTGGACAGAATGTTAAGCTTAAGGCCACTGACTAAGCTAACCAAACCTTTGAGGTTTCAGGGGTTGAGAATTGTTGCAGCCACAACCCAAATAATGGAGTCCATTGATTTTGATGATTTTTACCCATGAAACTCCACCCTGCCATCAAATGCCGTTGACCCATGGGCTGATGGTGACAATCCCACAGGCACCCAGCCTCTTGCTAACTTTGGCTTTAGCATATGTAGTTGTCAGGGGCAGACTGGGGTAAAAGTGGCCCAGGAGTTTAGTATCTGACTGACCCACTCAGGGTTCAGGATGGCGGATGATGTCGGTAGATGCCGGTGGTGAATGAAGGCTGTGGATGCTAGTGGCCGCTGATGGCAGTGGATGATGGCGGTGGATGATGGTGGTGAATGTTGCCGCTGGATGATGGCAGCGAATGCTGGTGGTGGATGATGTCGGTGGATGACGGCAACGAATACTGGTGGTAAATGACGGTGATGGATGATGGCGGTGGATGATGGCAGTGGTTGATGGCAGTGAATGCTAGTGGCAGATGATGGCAGTGGATGATGCCGGTGAATGCTAGTGGTGGATGATGGTGCTGGATGATGGGCAGATGATGGCGCTGGATGATGGCGGCGAATGGTTGTGGTGAATAATGGCGATGGATGATGCCAGTGGCTGATGGTGGCTGATGGTGGCGAATGCTGGTGGTGGAGGATGGTGGTGGATGAGGGTGGTGGATGATAGCTGTGGATAATGGTGGCGAATGCTAGTAGTGGATGATGGCAGTGAATGATGGTGGTGGATGATGTCGGTGGATGACGGCAACGAATGCTGGTGGTAAATGATGGTGATGGATGATGGCGGTGGATGATGACAGTGGTTGATGGCAGTGAATGCTAGTGCTAGATGATGGCAGTGGATGATGCCGGTGAATACTAGTGGTGGAGTGGTGGATGATGGCGCTGGATGATGGGCAGATGATGGCGCTGGATGATGGTGGCAAATGCTCGTGGTGAATAATGGCGATGGATGATACCTGGTGGATGATGGTGGCGAATGATGGTGGTGGATGATAGCGGTGGATAATGGTGGCGAATGCTAGTAGTGTATGATGGCAGTGAATGATGGTGGTGGATGATGGTGGTGGATGATGGCGGCGAATGCTGGTGGTGAATGATGATGAAGGATGATGGTGGTGGATAAGGGTGGATAATGATGGCGAATGCTGGCGATGAATGATGGCTGTGGATACTGGTGGCGGATGATGGTGGTCAATTATGACGGTCGATGATGGCATTGAATGCTTGTGGCGAATGATGCCAATGGTTGATGGCGGTGGATAATTGTGGCAAATACTGATGGTGGGTAATGGCGCTGGATGGTGGTGGCAGATGATGGCGGTGGATGATGGCGGCGAATGCTGGTGGTGAATTATGGTGGTGTATGATGACAGAGGATAACAGTGGCAAATGCTGGTGGTGGATGATGCCACCGAATGCTGGTGATGGATGATGGCGGTGGATGATGGTGGTAGACCACCATCGTGCCAGCCTACTGTCCCACTGGCCCATGGTTGTTGCTATGGTGACAGGATGCACATGATATGAGGCTGCTGGGAAATTTCATAGGAGAATGATATGACTGATTGTCAGACTGTAATGTGGACAGCAGAGAAGCATGCTAATGGAAGGTGTACGTCCACTGTGGCCCAATACTCGATTGCAATCCGATAACAAAAAACGCACCTTAATAGCAGCTAGAAACGGAGCCTGATCCAGGAGAGAGAAAGATGGACAGAAGACAAACAAAGATGAGATTAAAAAAAATGTTCTTTCCCTCTGACCTGAGCAAGAGAAGCAGCAGGAACTACATATTCTTCTGATGACCAGCTTCCCACCACGTGATCGCCTCTTTCATTTAAACTTTCTTTGATTTCCATTGAAAACAAACCCACTCTGACACTTAAGTCCCTTTTTAAAGTGAAACCGTTATGTAACCACGACACCTGGGCCCCCGCACTGTGATGGCAGCCTGGCCTTTGAATGTTTGAGGCAAGCGGCATGGCTGTCCCCCTTACAGCTGCTGAAAGACAAAGCAAAATAAACCAGCAGAGTTAATGGGGGCGCTCCAGAGTGCAGCGGCTGTATATTTGGACTTGTCAGGTGAGGCCATTTGATATTGATTACATCTATCACACTGTCACGCCACAATTACATGAAAATAAACACATCTGCCAGTGCAGCCCACATTATTGCTCGTCAGAATATCTGATCCGGGACATTGATATTTCATCACATAAAAATCCACTGCTACGAAAGATCTGATTCACCCAATGAAAATAAGACCTGAATAAGGACTGAAATTAATCTCCCTGCCAAAAAACAACTTCACCGTTTGAGTACTTTCCCGATTGGAGGAGGACACGGGCTAAATTGAAACCAATCAGAAATCACAGAAACCTTTAAATTATTGAAACAGCGCTCAAACACAAGTCAGCAGGTGATGAATGAGCGAGCCTCGGCTGGGGTCATCCATCACCCCACTGGTGTGCCTGGCAGAGCCAACATGACAGGAACGGTCAAATAACGTTTAGCACACGGGGAACCCTGTGTTTGGGGGGAGATTATTACTGTCACAGCTTTAATGGATTAGCTTGGACCAGTGCAGGTTCAGCCAATGAGGTGCAAGGACTGTGCATTAGCATAGCTATCAGAGGTCCAGCCAAGCAGCAGCAGGTTGGTGATTGACAGATGGAGGTGGGTGCCCAGCAGACATGTAGCCAGTCTAAGGCCAAGCAGCGAGGAGCCAATTATGTGGGGAGAAACACGGCCATTCATCATTCAGTTAGACACCTGTCTCGCCACACAAAGGAGAGTTGGGAGGCTCAGCCAGCATCCCCAGACAGAGATGATGTTCATTAGATTGGACTGGAAGAAATAAAACGAGGCCCGGGTTCACGTTTAGAGCTCACACAGCGACAATTCAGATGAGAGAAACAAGAGGTGTGTGTGTGTGAGGTTGCAACGGTCCGCGCAAAGCTGCTCTCGTCGTGCGCTTCTTAGGCAGCAACATGAGGTGGAAGCCACGGAGAGCGGCGTGGAAAAAGCACAAGAAAAATGAATACAGGTGTGCTGCTGTCAGGGGGGAGCTTAGATTGATATCCAGAGCAGCACATATGAACAAAAGAGCTAAACTGGAGCAACAGTTAAGGGCACAAAGTTTTGTCTTGCGATCTTTGGCTCAATTAGGGAGCGGCTGGTTTTGGTAATTGCAAGGCTATCAGGTAATTTCCTGGAAAGCTTGTGTCCTTGAGAAAGACACTGAAGCCCTCAATGGTCCCGAACGAGCAGGCACCATTAGTGTGTGAGTGTGTGTGAATGAACCTTTTTTAAACTTGCATACAGGTAGAAGAGAACAATAGAAATTCCAGAGCTGCAGATTCCGATTATTTACAGCCAACCTGAATCATTTGTTTTGATAACAAAACACTTCGGGACGCCAATGTTAGATACCACAACTATACATATTGGCGTTTAATCCTTCGGACCTGAAACTCACCCACAGACAGTTTCTGCTGGTGTTTCTGCTGCACCATTTACAAACATAGCAAATCCATGATTCCACTCAGAGCAAAGTATTATTTACCCACTGACCAAAACTAGACCTGCACATAAAAGGATGAGAGGAGCTAATGTGATCCCTCCTACTTCTGCACTTTGCCCAATGCTCACCATGTGCCCAGTTCACCAAATTCCAAAGCAGATGAAACCAAATGTGTCATGCTCCACCTGCAGCTGCACCTTGGCTGCACCTGGTTCACAAGAGGATGCCGTCTTGCTTCTATCACCTTCGAGGGAGACCCTTGACTATGTAGAGCAGGGTTCACCAACCTTTTTGACACTGAGAGCTACTTCCTGGGACACTCCTCTGAAATAACAAATTTGCTTTGGCCTTTGAACTAGAATAGGTCAGAGTTCACCTAAACTTATCTAAACTTATCTAAACTAAAGATAGTGTAATTTTCAAATATATATAAATGAAAGTGTGATCAAAAAAAGAATAGCAACAGAATGAAATAAAATTTTAGAACAGGGCCACGGGCACCTCATGTACTCCTTGGGGGCTACCTGGTGCCCGCAGGCACCATGATGGAGATCCCTGATGTAGACCATTGGTTACCTTTTGGAACTCCACATTATAAGTGTACAGACGCAACACACTAAGCTTACAGGGCCCACTAGTTTTTCAAATGGCTCAATTGTATGGAAGAAAAGGTTGTTTCTGGAGCAGATCGCATCGCTTTGTTGCAGTGCCGCCTGGTGTGCAAGAGGGACAAAGCCACCCGTGATTGTAAGTAGAGGGCCGCGCCTTGTGGTTACGATATGAACCAACACAAAGCAACACTCTTTGTTAACTATGTTTACATTGAGTCAACAATCAGATTAACGTACATTTTCCGGTTACCGAAACATTCGGAATAACCTGTTTACATGGTTATTGTAATCAGTTGGGATATCCCGATAAACCAGCGCCGCACGGAGAATGTCTCGAGACACACACAACGTCATGACGCAGTGCGCATTATTTCCGCTTCCGTATCCAAAACAACAACAACAGCACAGTGGATAATGATCAGCCTGGTAGCAGTTGCATTCTTTTGTGCTTTGGTGCTGATCCTGATCCACCATCAGTTATTGACAAGAATGTGAAGAAATGGAGCCGGAACAAATTCATGTTCCTTTTGATGGGGATATCCCAATAGGCATATACATGATCAAATATTCGGGTTAAAAAAGGAGTAACCCAGGGGTAATATTCAAGTTTTTCAAAACAGGAATATGAGCATATTCCTATTATTCAAATGGGTTATTGGTGTTTACTGGGCTGTAAGGAAACAGGTTATTGCCAATATTTCAGAAAAGGCTTTTTTGACTGCATGTGAACGCAGTCATTGATTTACCCTGGTGCAGTTGTTCGTATGCTAAGCAGGCTGCACAGACCCTCGCCTCTGGCCCCCTTGCTGGGCTTGGACCAATGATCGTGGCCTCTCTTCAGCTCCTGCCACCCATGGCTTTCACCGTCTGACTGCATCCACCATGTCCCAGCCTGCAGCAGGAGACCACGTCCATAAACTGTCAGCCAGACCTGCATGTCCGAGCTCTGTGGTTGAATACAATTATATACACATATTATATGATAGTGTACACACAGCATACATCACATCTTGCATATGTTACCTACAAAAACGATGGCCCAGTGGAAGTGTGGAGGACGTGTTTCTCTTATTCATGGAGTCACTCGGTACACTGTGACTGCGTTTGTAACAACCAGCACGGAGGTTTGCCTTTTAACGGCTAGGCTGTGCTCATCAGCCCCCTGGACCCTCAACTTCCTTGTCACGCCTCGTCAGCCCCCAGCCCGGCTCCCTCGACTGATCACAGACTATAAACCTCCGCACAACACTGAAATTAACAAACGCTTGACATTTGCTCCACGTCCAATTACTCAATATCCAAGGCTGAGCACATGTTTAATCAACATTCATATCCCCGAGGGAAGAGAGGGGGCTCTCTGCTCCACCACCCCGGCCGCATTAGGACGGATCCCCCGGGCCCTCTTGGCAGCCATCACTGTTTACCTTCTCGCCGCCCCGCTGGAGACAGTGTCATCCTCCTTCCTCCCCGGCCCGGCGGGGAGCGCGGCTTCGCCCAAATCAACCACATGGGGGATGTTGGTTGGGGAGCAGGAGATCGACCCACCCACCACAAAGGGGGCAAGCATACACACTAACCCCCCCCATCTCACACACACACCCTCATATCACAGTGTTATTCTCATGCTCTGATGCCGTTTGCAAAGTCTTACAGGGTACATTGTGTTTTTAAGAACTTGTGTTTGTAGTTAATTTAATCGTCAAGAAGAGGACAAATGAATAATAAATTATTCTGTAACAAATCTTTTGCCTCTTATAAGGTTCTGCCGATCAGAGCCGTTCTTTGTGTTTGTGTGTGTATGTGTGTGTGTTTGCATGCGTGTGTGAGTGACAGCAGCATGGAGCTGTGGTTCTTCTCACAGCAGGGGAGGCATGCAGGGCAGATGACTCCGCAGCATCTGGGATGTGCCGGACACATGCATGAGGGATTTACAAATATGCATGGATGATAATGAGCTTGTCCCTGCAGCAGCAGCTGAAGCTCCGCCCTCATCGCACAATGAGAAAATAAAAAGACAGATAAAAAGAACTGAATGATTAGCTCAACTCCTGATGAGAGCAAACAGAGTAGCAATTATTTTTGAAATTTAAATTGCCATGTAGAATATACTGAAATTCTGAAAATAGATGCATTTCCTCTTGTTAGGTGTTGTATGAAATAGTGACGAAGTACCTTTCTTCTGGTATATATATTTATGAATAATTTCCTGATAAGTGATTACAAGCAAGTTCCCAACACAAAACTATTGTTGCAACTTGGTTCTCAAAATAATTTCCGCAAATGTTGTTTTGCTTTCCTATTATCATTTAATTCCTCATACATTCAATTAATTAATTAATTGATCAAAAACTTATCAGCGCAAGTCAAAAATCTAACCACCATCATCAGATCATTGAGATGACATCCCAGAATACGAACAGACATTTGGCTGAGAGCTCTCAAACAGCAGCCTGCTGAGCGTTGTCCCCGCGGAAACAACATCAACCGGAGGGCTAGTCTGGCCTTTTATTGAAGGGACTTCTTAGTAAAGGGAACTCCTTACAGTTTAAAAAACAGATTCTCACATGAAAAAAAAGAAGTTATAGTTTTGTGAAATCAAAAATATAAATTGATGTATGTAAAAACGTTTGTACATGCAGACTTTCTGGGCTATTTAATATATAGAAAGATTAGTTATTACTGGCAGGTTTTTGTTTTTCTGCTTTCAGTGAGACCTAACTTTTTTCACACTAAAGTGGAAGGTGTGTGTTGGCAACAACAACAAAAATAATAAAGTAAAAGTAACAATAATAAAGTATTAGCATAAAGAATTCCACTGACTATAGAGTTTACATGATATATCCCTGTCAATAAATGTACTCATAAATAATCTCTGGTCGCTCTCAGTCTTTATTAAAACTAACTTGAATTCAAAGCACAAGTGAAACGATGAACAGCGGGTGGTCATGTGGTCAAGTCTACTGGCCCAACTGCCCCCTCTGTTTGATGGGGAAAACTAAACTAAACTAAAATTAATAAAGAAAAAAGAAAAAGAAAAAGAGGCTGCATATGAACGTCTCTTCATGCTGTGACCTCAAAATAAAGATACATAGGTTGGCTGTTTCTAAAAAAAGCCCCCCACACTTGGGAATTCTGATCGCCTTAAATCAGGATCTCGCTGCACTCTGAACGTTCTCTCAGCAGGGAAGAGACAGTCTGGGCTTTACTTTTTCTTTATTTTGTTTCCATCAGCAAACAGCGTCCAGTCAGCACTCGCAGGACCTCCACTTCGACCCTTTGGGATTTAATCTCACTAAGAAACTAACTAACAAAACAAAACCCTGAATTAGTAAAATATCAGGATTTAAAGGAGCAGGTGGTGCAGAGGTGCATTGAGCCACCGTAGAAAGGTGATGGCTCCAAAATGGCTGCTGCTGGTGCTTCTATGGGTTTTTAAATGGATCATTCTAAGATAATAAAAAATGCACTACAAGCAATAAGCCACTATCTACACATACCTTTTCTAATATACTTCTTAATATACAAAACCAGCTTTCAGATGCATTGTTGGTGCAAGTTTGTCCTTCTGAGCTACGGTAGAAACATGATGGATCCAAGATGGCCGCTGTCGGCACTCCTATGTGTCCCTATGTCCTAATAAAAATAAATCTTAAAAAAGCACTACAAGCAATTAGACACTATTTACATATACTTCTTAATATATACTTCTTAATAAACACATTCAGCATTCAGGTGCATTACTGCCACAGGTAGTAGAAAGGTGCATTGTGGGTGGAAGATTGTCCTTCTGAGCTTCCGTAGAATCATGATGTCTCCAAGATGGCCACTGCTGGCACTGCTATGGGCTTTTAAATGGATAATTCTAACATAATAAAGAAATGCACTACAAGCAATTACACACTATTTAAATGTACTTCTTAATATTGTATTTAATTTAGGAAAACATACAAATTATTTTTTACAGAGTGACACTTTAAATTACACACCCACGCACACAGACAGACAGACAGACAGTGAGACATGCAGTGAACGTGTGCTGTGTAGGAATCACTAGATTGCTGATCAAACACAGGATTACATCTGTATGTGTGTGTGTGGTGCAGATATAAGTGGAAGTGTCAGCGGATGATGGATGAGCGGGGGAATGCACTGCATCCCCGAAGTCTTACACAAGCGGCCCAATCCCCCATCCATCTGAGCCCGCCCCGGCTACCTCATCTGTCAGGGAAAAGCCATTTTCTGTGCAGCGGTGCGTGCTGCTTAAGGTTATTCCATTTCTTTATTACAAACCACGATGTGGCTCTCCCAGTATACACAGCACCAGTCCAAACAGGAACAACCTGCTCTAAAAACCCCTTTAATCACGCTTCACACCAATTTTTTTGTCTTTAGTCTTTGCTGTTATTCAAAGAAAACAATCATTTTTTGATGAATTCAAGCCCACCTTTTGCTACCATCACCATTAATTCAGAGGCAAACCATGCTATAGGACCCGATATTTACATACGAAGGTGTGTGTGTGTGTTTGATCTGTGTGGGGTTAATGCACGAGTGGTCATGTTTGGGGACTGTGCTGTGCTGGGAGAAACCACACGGGGAGACAAAGACAGGGCCACCGTCATCATTAATCTTAGTCAGCGGGCGAGGCCGGCCCAATCTGCATGACCCGGGCAGTGACAAATGCCACTATTGGACTGGGGCGTCGCATCTCCCCAGCTTCATTTCCCGTTAATGTCAAATCCATCACGGCCGGCCCTGTCCTGCCATGTCGGAGGAGATGAGACCGGTCGTGGGGAGGAATTAATTGGAAGGACAAGAGCGGGTTGATGGGATGGAGACGTCACGTGGACGGAGGAGGAGTCTCCTAGACTCGCAGCAGCAATCAGGAAGTTATTATTCTTTTTTTTTTAATTATTATTATTTTTTCTGCTAGAAATCTACTCAATTCATTTAATTAATGAGGCTTTTAATGTTACTGTTAGTGTTGGGAATGGCAGAAATGCTGTAATAAATTATCTAAATGTCGCTATTAAGACTTATTAAGAAGCTGTAAAGAAATGACATTATTGCTTTTGTTCACGACCTCTCTGAATAATGACACACACACACACACACACCTTTTGCATGTGACTTATTGTGGACAGATTCATTCTGGTGACGTGCTACTGCCCTCTGGTGATAAATCCTGCTCTGACAAATGCATGAAACAACACTGGCTCCTCCTGCCGTCTGAGCACCAAGCAGAGGGGAAACCGATGATTGAAGCAGCTGACAGATGCAGCTTGGCGGATCTATGTGAGTATCACAGGTTATTACCACATCAGGACCAGGTGCTAATGAGCTTTGTGAAGCTGTGGTCCATCTCTCTATGTATAAGTTCCCATCCTGAATGTATTTACTGAAAAACT
>CAESWR010000871.1:96942-108398 GCA_903171835.1 Mullus surmuletus
GTACTGGGATGGATGGCAGGTTGCAGTAGTGGTGTTGGTACTGGGACATACTTGGTTGGGCTGGGACATGTTGGGATGGAGGGCAGGTTGCAAGTGGAGGTGGTGGTGCTTGGACATCCTGGATTTGGCTGGGACATGCTGGGATGGAGGGCAGGCTGCCATGGTGGTGGTGCTGGGCCTTGCTGGGATGGAGGGCAGGCTGTAGTGGTGGGCAGGCTGCCCCCACTCTAATTGCATCAGAGCACAGAGATACGGCGGCTAAACGCCCCTGTGCAGATTAATTCTCCTCATTATGAAGATCTAAATTAAAATCTCTGGCAATGTGACGTTTGAGTCTCACAGGAGCTTTCAAACATTAAACTGGTCACTTCATCTTCCTTTGTGCTTGCATGTGTGTGTATGTGTGTGTCCATGCATGCTTGTGTGTGAAGCCTCAATTTAAAAGCAAAAAAGAAGGCAATTCTTAATCCCGTCTGTCAGGACGGTACACTTAATGAGTCTGGTTTCCCGCCGTCTCCTCTTTTGCTGCGTTGAAACATCTGACCACTTTGATCAACTTTTTCTCTCGGCCTCTTCAGGACCCCACTGTGACTTGTAGTTTGGCTCACGACACTCACCACAACTACATATTTTATAGGTCATCGGGTGATTACCGGGTAATTTAATCTGTGACATTGCCGGTGCATGTAGACATAAAACCTAATCCAGGGAGCGCCTCCACTGACCTGCAGGGCTCTTCCTTTGATTGGGTCGGTCCCGCAGGTCGCAGCATGCTGGGCGCTGACACTGTACAGCTTGCCATGTGGAGCGGCGGAATTAATACCTCAGGTGGGCTTCACAGGGGTCCCTCATCCTCGGGCTTGTCTGTCTGCCCCTCGGACGCAGCAGTCTGCCCACTAAAACCAGTCTGCTCAGCTGCTTTGGTCTACAAGAGTCAAACAATTTAGATTGGGGACGTCTGTGGGTGTAGCCTCGATTTTTTCATTTTTTTGCACAGCTTCCTGATACAACACGTTTGTTCTTTAAGGCCGAAGTCAAGAGTCCATCAATCACTCATCATTCGACATTTGAATCATCATCGTCTCCAGCAGTGTATTGCTCCATCAGCTTTGGGTTGAGCCGATGATGGCTGAATTTCTGTTTTCAGTGAACTAACCCTTTAATTCTGTCAGACAAGATGAACATAATCGATACGCCATTTCCACCTGAATCACATTACATATTCGGTCTCATTTTACACACTGAGCTCAGATGTTACTCTGACCAACACTACAACCTTTGACGCTCGATGACCAAACACAGTCTGAATAAACACATGAAATCATAAAAATTCAGGAAACACGAGCCACAGAAAAACCAAGCAAAGAGAATTTGCTCCCAACTGTTTTCACCCACAAAGTCAGTTCAATTGTCAAACTGAGTTAAAAAAACGTTCGCCATGACACTCGGAAGCTGTCGATAAACACAAAAGCCTGCCACCGGACCCCCTGAACCTTCCATAGCACCTCTGTGTGACAGTGCGCACAGGTGAGATATAAACACATTCTTACACAGAGTTACTAAGTGAGAGCAAATGTGAGCGTGCTTTGGAAGGACGGGGGATGTTTTGCTAATCGGGGTCTAAGCCAGCAGCACTCAGCTGGAGCTTCAGAAACCAGTTTTGGGGGCGTGGCCTCATGTTTTGATTATGAGCTGTAAGAATGTCGGCAGCTCGGCGGGTTCAGGCAAAGTTCACCTCTCAGCAGGTCTTGGCCAGACCACTTTTGGTTAGAAACAGCGAAACACACGCTCATTATTTAACCCCTGGAACTCTGAGACTAACATACAACATCTGTGTTAGATGTTTACGCTGGAATCATCAGTAGGACTACTAAAATAATGAAGTGGTTCTAAATCATCACCATGGCACCACAATACACTTTTATGTTGTGATGATGTCACTGTTTATTATGATACTTCACAAGCCACTAGGAGATCAAACATCAGCTGTTTCATCTCGTCGAAATAAAATTTGGTTTGTTTGTTTGTTTTTCAAGAATTTAGAGGATTTCTTCTCACTAAGTTTCCCTGTTTTTTTTGTTTGCTTGTTTGTTTTTCCCAAGCTTTCTCCATTGCTGGCTGGTTTGTGGCTCTCTCAGCTTGTTGGTCTTCAGAGACAGTCAGCAGCTGTTGGAAAGAAAGCTCCAAAAAGCCCCCTGAGCTGCAAAGTGGTGAAGACGTCACATCCTGCTCCGCACAAACAAGGAGGCGTTCAGGGTTTCTCTTTAATTATTATTATTTCTAATTGCCGTGTGAGCGCAGGCAGGAAGACCCACACAAAGATGTCATTTCCAGCAGGGTTGTTGTCTTATTGATTCGCTTCACGATGAAATCTGATCTTAGAACTGTTTACTGAGGCTGAAGCAAACAGGAAACAAACACACACACCACTAACATGCATCACAACAAGACATACTGTAGATGTAACTGCAGATTCTGTAAACGTTGGTGTTTGTTTGGAAGGACACTCCCTGAAGGTCGTCCTGTCTTTGTGTTTCTTTTGTGTCGCCGAACGAAGCGACCTGTATGACCCAGTTTTTTGTTATCTGGAGTAAGCTGTCTGATGTTGCGGTCTTACGCAAGCGCCACCTTACAAACGCTAGCAAAACTGGGTGATCATGTCGCATTATTCATCCGCATTAAACCGCTGGGAGTCAAATTCCCTCACAGCCAGCGGTGGATGTTTATGAGTGTTTAAACGGCAAGGGAGGAAACCTCGCCGCCATCTGTGTCTGTCACAGCCGCTGCCTGCAACACACGCACATAATTCCTGTTTTTGTGCCACAGCTGTACAGTGTGTGCTGAAAGAAGAATCTGGAAAACATCCACCACTCCACAGGTTGTCAGTTCAAATGTTTCTTCCCATACCAATAAACACATATTGATTACTCCTCCTTTTTCTCTTTTGCGTATATGTTGCATTTGTGAATCTCTGTGAGGTGAATGTTGTTGTCTTATCTAAAGGAGCTCAGGGGAGCATGTGAAATCACCGCTCATCTCTCCCCATGCTGCCCACTGATTCCCCAACCATCTATTGGCTGGTTTCTGGATGGACGCCACTAACTGTTGTTCAATATTCATGATTAGGCATGCTCGATATTGGCTTTTTTTGGCCAATTTCCGATATTCCGGAATGTCCAATTCTTCATTTCTGATATCAACCGATACCGATATCCTTCATTTCAATATCAACTGGTACCGACATGTGTGGGCTTTTTACACACATCTAACATTATATATCCTGCTGTGGAATTAACACATTATGCCTAATGTCATTGTGATGCCCTACTGCACACTTTCTCAAACTTTTTGGTGCTGGGGCCCAGTTATATTTGGTATTGGCCTCCCAGGACCAAAATCATCGGCCAGAACAACAGCAAAGCAATAGTTAGTTTCCACGGTGACGCCTTCCAAAAACGTTAATGCATCATGTCATTTAAAATCACTTGAATTTACTGTAGAATCATCAGAGATTTGGACGCTGCCGCAAGCATCTGTTTGCTACGCACCTGTACGCCCCCCCCCCCCACACACACACACACACACAAACACACACTTTTCATACATTATGCAGCTCAAAGTGCCTAAACACAATAGAAAACAAAACCCAACCCTCCCACTCCTACATAAATGGGTCTCACATGAATATATTCCTTTGATTTTATTTTGTATTTTTTTTCAAACTAACTGATTTGATTTATTTATTTTTTCAAACTAACTGATTTTAACAAACAGCTGTCAAGAGGGGGGGCAGGGGACTCAGATCTTGTCACGGTGGGGGTCATGTGATTTTCAGTGCTCCTTGCCAGCAGGTACACTTCACATAATTCTTCATGCCGGACACAGATCAGCGGCTGCTCCTCAGGGTGAAGGTTCAACACCACGAGGGAATCGATACCTGCTTCCTCCAGACCTCGCATGTGCTTTAAAATGTCAGATAGAGAGCTGCTCATTCCCTTCATGTGATTCCGTTTGATTTAATGTTCTACAAAACACAACTACATGCATCTTCCATGTCTCCTTCATGACCCCTCTACACCACGTCCAACCTGCTGCTCGCCGTGCACCCCCACCCCCCCACCTGCAATGGATTTGGACTAGACCAACAGGGACGGGGAGGGGGAGTTAAAGTCTGCAATGTGTCACATGACTCATCATGTTTACTGTCGGGTCAGAGACGTGGTGGAGGGACCCGCCTCTTCGGTCCAGGCGACAGTGATTGGTTGCTTTCTTTGCCTACAACCTCTAGAAATAGAGGATGTTTTTTAATGTTATGTCAGCGTCACCTTTGATCACCATGAAGATAACCAAGATGATTCGTGTGACACGTCGTAGACTGCACCACAAAGTCCTCCAATTGGGGGGCGTGGGGCCTTAACTGGTATTACAGTAAAGGGGCACAGGTTCATATATTGGAGGGAAAAAAGCATGAACTTTATAAATGGAATCTCTATGAATGAATCACACTGACTGTACTCCTCGTAGAAGTGTAGCTATAATACTATTTGATATAGTATGTAGTATTTTCTAATGCTATTTTTACACACTGACTTAAGGAGGCTGTGCAGGGTTTTTATCACCAGATGTCACATCAGCATTCCAGACCAAGCAGAGGCGATGACCTCCACCAAGTTTTGCTTAGCTTCTGTCACTTTATCAAAACTTTGTTTAGTGATGGAACATGTTTTCTTGGTTGGAGCTTCTCTGTCTGTCTGACGCTGAGCTGCTCTGTGCTACGCATCGCAAGCCATCGATCGGCGCTCGTACTGTTCGGTGAGGCATCTTTGTGTATGGGGAGGGGGCTCACATGCACTAACATGAGGGCACGGCAACAAAACAGGGAAGAGGAAAGCTCCAATATCAATAAACACAGAGAATGTGTGTGCGCACTCAGCACCCCACAACCCTCCCCCAACACACACACATCTTTATATAGATAATCAAGACTCAAGATATCTTCATTGTCAATCTCTCTATATGTTTCAGCATACAGAAAAATTTTAAGACCATTTCTCTCACTCTCTTGCATAAAAATATACAGACTAAAAAGATGTAAGTAAAATAGAGATAATAGAAAGGAATAAAACAAGACAAAAACAGATACGAAACAGACTGGATTGAGTGAAAAGGGTTGTTGGTAGGTGACAAATCTACATTGTGAGTTGTCATCTATTCAACAACCGCTCTCCTTCTGCTGCGGCTGGATGAGCCTTCAGAAGCGTTTTACATATGAATGTGATCAGTGGTGATAAGTCAGCAGGTGGCTGCGTGTGTCTGAGCTGCATGAGACATGGTGGGTTTATGTTGACCCCCCCCCCCGCCCACCTATTCAGATTCACATTCTGGAGTCTGACTTCAGGACAGACCGCCCACAAATCCTGGCTCGGGGGCGGGAAGTCTGTATTCATCGAAGATCGAACAGAAGTCAAAGTATCAAGTAAAAAACACGACCTGGTTTCATAATCCGTCCGCCAGCACTCTCAGCGGTCGGCAGCAGTCAGCAGTCAGCAGTCACTTCCTCTGCTGCAATATTTCCAGAAAGGCCTTTTGTGGAAGTGGAATATTAATGTCTTAATCAGGAGGTGTTTGTGTTCATCCTTCCTAAATCAGTTGTTGTGAGTACTGTAATAATTGGATTGCCATTGTCAGAGAAGTACTACAGGTCGTCCTCCTCAGTTCTATATTTGGAAACTGAGCGAGGCACTTAAAGGGATTAGAGGAACCAAGTTTGTCAGCAAGCTGCTGCTGCATTTGGAGAGCAACTTCTTTGTCCTGCTGATCTGCTCCCACAATCAGAGATCACAGCGTTATGTGCCGTTTGATCCGTCTGACCTTTCACCTGGCACTCGTTCTTGGCTCTCGCCATCATAGCGGGTGGTCTTAAGCCGTGCGGTTGGACCACTCACATCACCAACATCGTCCATACACACTCAGGCGGAGAGATGCGCCGGAAACCTTGGTCACTTTAACGACTTGAATTGTTCGAGTCAGTTTTATATCATATTTTGAAACTGTGTGCGTGTATACTTTATATTACATTATTTTAGATTATATTTTGTGCCTGTGCAGACTCATTAACTCCCTCAAAGGCACTTTTTTGTCCCCAACCACCAAAGTCAGTCTTGTCTTTAACTCCTGAGGAATCATGTCACGATGTTGAGTGCGTGACAAACCCAGACCAAATGATTTCCCTGCGTGACTTTATTTTCCGGTGTGGCCCAGCCAGCATCCCCTGACCCGGAGTGCAGCGCTGGATGCGTGGATGTATATGTGGATGGGTGTCCCGGCTTGGACACGCGTGCGTCCTGCGGGCTCTCCGGTGTGCGTGTGACGCACACGGGTGTACTTAAAGCGGGATTAGCGCAGAACTGCACACTGTGCTCCTCTCCGCGCTCACACTCGCATACACTCAGCGCAGCAGCTTTGGACTGATCACAGCCTGCGGGGCGCACAGCTCCACGCAGGGACAGCTCCACGCAGCGCGCTCCCATCCACGCATTCCGTGGGCGATGCCTCGCCTTTGACAGCTAAGATGAGAGACCACAGGGGCTGATTCATCTCTGGTTTTTATTTCTTTCCGCGTGTGTCTGCGCTCCGGATGAGCCATCATGGGGGAGTGGACCATCTTGGAGCGTCTCCTGGAGGCGGCTGTCCAGCAGCACTCCACCATGATCGGAAGGTAAGAGTTAAGGAGGAGCAAAGGAGCAAACAATCATCTTCTTTAAAAAAAAAAAAAAAAGTAAATTATTATTATATTGAGGTGAATCTGTGTGAAGCTGCTGCAGATGGAGAAGCAACTGGAGGAGTAAAAGCACCTGTTAGACAAACCGGGGTGAGGCAGGTGGTCCTCAGGCCACTCAATGGACCTCAGGTGGTCCAGGTCCAAGCCCACCTAGACAACATGTAGATTAGATGTAGACAATTTAATGTAAATCATGTTCGCCTCAGCAGAGGAGGAGCTGTCACTTCAGAACCGGACAGCTGCTGGGTCAAACTGGGAGCTGTCCCGTGCAGAGGAAGCTCCTCTGCAGTCATCCTCACTGAGAACATTATTTAATTATTAACAGCCTATAAAAACAACTGTTTAACTTAAACTATGGTAGAGCAATGTACAGATTTGTTTCCCTGTATGTTTATTATTGGCTGATCACTGAAACAGGGACCATCGATTATCATTATGAATCAGAGGTTGGTCTGATATACTGGGAACCATCAAGACTAATGATAATGGGCTCCATCAGCCATTTATTGTGGAACTTTTGGCAAAGCCTGCCCATTTTAATGTTCAAATGTTTCAATGACTCAGCTGACAGAAATCTAAACCATTGTCTTTGTAAACACCAAAATGTTTCTATTAGAGATCATTTTTAGGAAAAAAAGCAACATTTTAAAAAAGAAATGTGAAGCTCAATAAGCAGAAGTGGGGATGGCCACAGGATGTCAGCCTTTATTCATCATGATGAGCACCTGCTGCATCCTCTGTGTGAACGTCCTCATTGCCGAGGGGGAAGCAGGGCGGAGAGTGACTTGAGTAGCCTGAACACAACAACAACAACAGCAGAACACACACGGAGACACTGGACTCTCTGAGAGTGTGTTTGATCGGACCAAGGTGTCGGCCAACACATTTCAACACTATCTCAGGCTTTCAAAGATACAAAGTCAAACACAAAATTTCACCGTTGATGGTATCTATCCATCTATCTATCTATCTATCTATCTATCTATCTATCCATCTATCTATCTATCTTGTCTATCTTATTTTGAAGCTGACGTAACTGTTGGCGTATGTGCGGCTGTTCTCCCTCAGGATCCTGCTGACCGTGGTGGTGATCTTCCGGATTCTGGTCGTGGCCATCGTTGGAGAGACAGTGTACAATGACGAGCAGTCCATGTTTGTATGCAACACCTTGCAGCCGGGCTGCAACCAGGCGTGCTACGACAAAGCCTTCCCCATCTCGCACATCAGGTACTGGGTGTTCCAGATCATAATGGTGTGCTGCCCCAGCCTCTGCTTCATCACCTACTCCGTCCATCAGTCCGCCAAGCAGAAAGAGCGGCACTACTCCACCGTCTACCTCTCCCTGGACAAGGACCCGGACCACATGAAGAGAGATGACAGCAAGAAGATCAAGAACACCATCGTGAACGGGGTGCTGCAGAACACAGAGAACTCCAACAAGGAGGCTGAACCTGACTGCCTAGACGTCAAGGACATTCCGCACTCAGTCCTACGAACTACAAAGTCCAAAATGAGGAGGCAGGAGGGCATATCCAGGTTCTACATCATCCAGGTGGTTTTTAGAAACGCACTGGAGATCGGCTTTCTGGTTGGTCAATATTTCCTTTATGGCTTCAACGTCCCTGCGGTGTACGAGTGCGATCGATATCCTTGCATAAAAGATGTGGAGTGTTACGTGTCCAGGCCAACGGAGAAGACCGTCTTCCTGGTCTTCATGTTTGCAGTCAGTGGGATTTGTGTGGTGCTGAACTTAGCGGAGCTCAACCACCTGGGCTGGAGGAAGATCAAGACGGCGGTGCGAGGAGTTCAGGCCAGGAGGAAGTCTGTCTACGAGATCCGTAACAAAGACTTGCCCAGGATGAGCATGCCCAACTTTGGGCGCACTCAGTCCAGTGACTCTGCGTATGTGTGACGGAGGAGGCAATGGGACACTGTGAAGCAAAAACATTCAGCATCACAACCCAATAATGAGTATTTAGTCTTCAAACACTCTGAGATAGAGCAGTGGACGTCCACTTGCTTCACTTCCTGCATCTTTACGTCCACCTTCTCTGAGCTGTCTGGGGTGACAGTTGCATGAGGAGCCAGCGACCTGGACGGCCGTCGACCTTGTTTTTGTATTTGAACAGACGTCAACGGCCTTTCACAGACACACCGAGACAGTCAGACCTCTGCATGCTTTATGTAGTTCATAATGAAAAGGTACTAATGAGGGCTTTCCTGTTTTGTTAAGTGCTTCTTAAAAGCATCGGATGATAGACGAGGGGGTCAAAAATCCGAGGGCGTCCCACTATTCTGGGGATTTGTTCTTGTTCAGCCACATAAGCGTCACAGAGTGCCAGCAGCACTAACTTACTACGTTTACATGCAGTTAATAGATGTTTTGTAACTTGAATATAAGCAATAACCCAGTTGTATGCAGCAATGTAAACACAAATAATCCATTTGAATACTTGTTTTCTAACCCAAATATTTGATCATGTATACACCTACGGGATATCAAAAGGAATGTGAATTTGTGTTCATGTTCTATTCACAAGGAATCTTGGTCTTTTGAGTCCAGGTACTACTTGTAAACATGGCCAAACGCAAGAGCAACACCACGCCACATTTGGAGTGATGAAAGACACAAACATCACGGCATTAGTAGACGTAGAAGTGGCGGGACAGACAGATCCACAAAAAGGGGAGCACTAAGTTACGCCAAGCAGAGATTGTACCAGACGTTCTCTGTGCGTCGCTGGTTTGATCGATTTATTAACTGCATGTAAACATAGCAATTGACACTGAGCTGTGGAGGCTTCATCAGAATTGAGGTCTCTACACTCAATCGTGATGTTGAAATCAACTCCCCCCCTCCCCCCACACACACACACACACACACACACAAATCAGTTGAAGCAGCAAGATGGGTTTTCTCTAGGCGGAGATGTTCTGCTCTGATCTAATGTTTCCCATCATAGATTGTTAACTTCAATCATAAATTGGTGTACATGTTGATTGAATCTTTGGTGTGCTGAATTGGTGCACCTGCAGCGATGCTCGTCCTCTGCCAATGTTGATATCTGCAGCACCGTTTGCTGGCAGGACGGACTCTCTGTTGGACTCGATTTTTATGCGATGTGAAACTGAAATCCACTAAATGCTGTGATTGAAGTCAGTGCAGAGGAGTTGGTGTGACTTCCTGAGCAATGAGACGAGCTGCTGCTGCTGCACTCGCCATCCCCCACGCCTCCCACAACAGGCTTGATGCCAATTAACCATCAACACGTCCAACCTTTTCTTCGTTATTGAATAATTTCTTCAATTTCCAATGAAGATCTATGGAGAGCCCCGATGGGTGTCGGATTATTTTGACCAAATATCGATGAAGTCATCAAATCTCTGCTGTTGCATTCGCTAAATGAACTTTCACTCAGCAAAACAGTCTTGCAAGAGGATTTGGGTAGTGAATAATGTTACCTTTTATTATTTGTCTCAAGCTAAACCCTGTTTTTTAATATATTTTTTTGCACCTCATTGGTTTGGAAGCCTGTGCTTGCACCGCTGACCTTAACTGATTGATCACTTTGCTTTGGCCGAGGCAAGGTGGTGCCTGCGTAGCCGCCGCCGCGTTTTGGTTCGGGTTTTTTTTCTGTTACACCCAAGCGCCCACGTTTGTTCAGCTGTGAAAGTCATCAAGTGCCATATATGTACAGAAAATATATTATATTAAACATCAACAAGTATTATAAACACACAGAATGCTACATCTAGAATCATTTCATTGTCATCTAAGGAATGGTGGAGGAACAAAGCATTTTCTCTGATTTCAGTTTGACACAGACTCTGTTTAATTATTTTATTCATCTGTTTTTCAGCCGGACCTAGTTGATTGCATCAGAATTTCAAAATCAACAAATGTGCTTTCTGTATTTGAAAATGAGGCAACAATGAGTCACCCTTAAATGAATACAATAAATATCTGCAATAAAATTTGCCATATGAACAACTGAAGTGTGTGTGTGAGGTGTCTGATAAAAAAATGTTCATCAAAGACTAATTTCACACACAAACCAACTAGAATGCTGCTCTTATATTTCTGGAAGACCACGAGTAATATTTTTTTTACTGTCAGCTGAGTTCCAAATGTAAATACACTCTTTATTTTACTCTTTAAAAAAACCCTCAGTGATTTCCTAAAATAGCTCCTCAATGTGAAGGAAACGGTGCATTTATTCGGGATTATTTCTGGTGAAAAACAATCTATATTTAGCACTGCCATGCTTCTATTTCTGGCGGCAGGTTGGTGTCTGTGCACCGAGTAAAAATAACATGTTTGTGCAGCAGAGTTGGATGCAACACTGCCGCTCAGGGACAATCTTAGCCTGCTGTTGGGAAGTTCTAAACTAATCTGTAAATATTTTTGCTGAATCAGATGCTCAGGACACAGTTACAGACAGCCTTAAACTAAAATGCAGAAATTATTGTTAATTAGATGGAGAAACCCGTCCAGGAAGTAGGAAGTACTTTACCCAACAGGAGGGCACTTCAGCCCTTCTTGACACCCAAGAGGTCCATTTTACCTTTTAACCAGCCAAGAGGGCAGGTTAGTGTGTTTTGCACTTTAGCGTGTGTTTTTGCCTCCCAAGATAGCATTTTACCATATTTTAACCATCCAAGAGGGCAGTTTAGT
>CAESWR010000871.1:110954-123115 GCA_903171835.1 Mullus surmuletus
AGAAACAAATCAGAAACACAAGAAGAAGACAATGGTGCGAAACATTTGCGGTGGTAGATGAGCGGGAGATTTTCTGTAATAGCGATATCAACTCAGTAGCTTCTGCAGCACGAGCACTACACTGTAGACACCAGTGGTACACCATAGTTCTTGTTGTTAGTGTGGTTAGAGCAAATGCGCGACTTAAAGGGACTTAAAGGGAATTTTTGCGTTGATGTATGATGCAAATCAGTGCTTTAAGTGGGCCAGTACGCACCAGTATAGAGTACCGGCATTTCTCAATTTCAGCTACTGGCGTACCAGAACTTCTCATGAGGCCAAGGTACGCCACTACATTCAGAGAGCATTTTGTAATAATACGCCAGCGATACTGACACAATCACTTTTCTTCCTTCTCACCCGCGGTCACAACACCCAAACAACAAAGCACGACATAACCCATGAACAAGTTCCCTCAACGCCTCCCCTCACAACACATTAACATGACACAAAACATAAAACAACACAAAACAGAACTGTCACACCATCATCCTTCATAAAGTCACTCTCTCCCATAATCCTCCACTGTCCCCCAGCAGGATCCACTTGCTTAGCCGCCACACTACATTACCCAGTGTGCACTGGTACACGGCACAGCAGGCCTGTTGCTAGCGAGGAGATCGCTAATGTGCCGGTAAGGACGCGAAGAAGACGTCTCGCAAACGTTGAATGATTGTCAACTTCATCATCAACGCGTACGGCTTAATAATCAGAAGTGTTGGCGTGGCTTCAAAAAGAGAAAGAGAACCCGGACCAGGACAGACGTTAATTTGCAGGTGAAGAGCTGCCAGTTAGTATTTGACTGGAAAGTTGAAAGTTCAATAAAACAATTATCTTTTTAAAAATCAGCATCATAATCTAGTATTTGAATAAATAAAAATAAAAACTTACTCAATGATATGCTGTTACCGACCACCCTCCACCTAATTTACCTGCAAACAGTTGAATAAGGGGAGTAACAGCACTTTCCATTTCCATTTAAAGCACTGATGCAAATGGATTGTGGGAGTGGATCATTTAACTTTTACACAGTTTTATTTCTTTGACTAGTTCAATGTGTAAATTAATGTTGAAAAAAAGGGAAACCTTTGTAACTGGGTACAAGCTTTAAAGGTACACTGTACATCATAATGTTAATATAAAAACGACAACATCACTGCGATTATAAAATAGGAATATGTGCTCATGATCTATCAAACCAGTAGATGCAGCTGACTGGTTTTAACTGTAGCCTGTTTTGGCCATGAAGTGTAATAGACTGTCTCATCTTAGTGGACCGTCACAGGGTTAGGGATCTCTTCACTGTAGTTTGACAACCGAGCATCTTGCTTTGGGCCCCCACGACGATAGAAACGTGAGTGAGGCCTCAATATCACAACCACGCTGAGGTCAGAGGGACGACGGCTCGACAGGAAGGCACACACACTGATGACTCATGCAAACTCCAGGAAATCAAACCTAAGTCACCTCACGCTGACGTGCCAGCTTGTGACACCCTGAGGAAGGCCGTTCAAAGCAGAGGCTCCGCTCACTTCAACTCCAGACGTGTTCTTAAACGCTGTGGAATTAGTCACCCTCAACCTGCGTCTCCTCTTAGACATGAGAGCTCGCCGAGCGCTTCAAGCTGCGGCGCCGTGGCGGCACTTAAGTCTTTGTGAGGAATTAGCCCAACATGGAGCAGAAAAGGCATCTTCATAACGCAGGAAGCAGAGGAAGGAAGGAGCACGAGGTCATTAAAGCTGGAGAGATCATCATCATCATGGCTCAAAAATAATTACACGAAATACTGACGGCAAAAGGAACTGAAAATATCGACGTTGCAGCTGCAGGCAGACGAGAACCAGTGTAAAGCTTTGACTTGAAGCAATTTCTTCTAAACTAAATTTCTTCCTACGAGAAGAAATGTAGAACCTCCTCAGACACTGTGTACACACAAATCAAGAGAGAAAACGCATAGCCTTTAAACAATCCATTTATTGGGGGGGGGGGGGCGGGGCGGGGGGTTCCAAATAAAATTGCTAAAGATTCAATTGAAATTGGCAACAAGCTTTTACTTCCTGTGGGCAAACGGGATGAGTATATAAAAAATGATTTATTTTCGTATTTAGAGGTAGAAAACAGCAGCAAAGGAAAACCCGTTTTCTTGGCAGATCAGTCAAATGCAACAACTCTGCAGCAACTGACTCTCCCTCCATCACTAAGACTCATCAAACAGTTTTGAGTAATTTTATTCGATGTGAAGACGTTCCCAGTTCTGGCCTGTCGGCTTTACTACTCCTTCACCTCCTCACGTCACTGCATGAGCCCTCAGCTGGATGTGAATATTTTTGGTGGCAAAAAGGTGCTAACATGCTGCTAACATGCTAATGTGGTGTTAAAATGCACTAGAATAAGGAAATGGCATCCATATGATTGAAAATGTGCTGGTGGACCCCTAGACCCCTGCAGGGATTTATTTCCTTCATCCATCCATGTCTCTGTGTGTTCTGCACAGTCCACCGTTGAATCTCCACAGTTCTCATGAATGCTGATCCTAACTACAAACTAACTTGCATAGTCTAGTTAGTCTGTTTTAAGGCTATACACTATGATGTGCGGTTTGTAGAACATAGAAACATGTCCAAAGTGACGTAAAAAAAAAACACTGAACTTAAGTGCCCTCTTCAGTGGTGACGATGTAGATGCCCTTTTCTTTTCGCCCCTGCCTTTCAAAAAGCCTATGCACGCCACTGACTGTGTGTATTGTTGTTGTTTTTCATTCCATTTCACACTGCACGAAGCGAAAAGAACATAACACCAAGAATTATTTGCTCATTATAAAGATTTTTCCTTTCCAAATGTTTTTCTCAGAAGCCAAATGTGGATTTCTTCCGATCGTCCTTGCAAAAGACTTCCGCTTATGCAATATTCCTTGGCTGTGTTACTGTATTATGCGCCGCTCTTTAAGATCCGCCCACAAACCTACCCATGCTACTCCTTACTGAACATCTAGGTCCATTAGAGTCTAATTCCACATTTCTTACATTTAAAACAGAAAAACAAAAGAAATATGTGACTTTTGTTGATGTAAGTTGGTGCCACAGTGAACCTGCTTCACCAGAAACAGGCAGTGAGTTTCTGAGAAGACCGGGCCGTCCAGGGAACGTAATCCTTAATGGGCTATGCGCTTTAAGTAGATTAGTAAGCGCTCCATCATTATCACTGCATATAGTAGCCAACCATGCACTCCACTACTAATCTTGGCGATGTCGCACACACACACACACGCACGCACACACACAGAGTGCCTTTCTTAACTCCAGACAGCTTGCACCGGGTAGCTGTGTGCAGGAAAGGGAAGTGGCTGTTGACTAACATGACAGCAGGTTCATTTTCTTTCACCTCTAGTCCAACCTTCCCCTCTTTTAGCTCTCCATGCCTCGGCAGCACAGATCATAATTTAGCTGAGGGAGGGCAAGGATGCTGAGGGGTGGCGAGCACGCTGCCTTTTGGATGGGGCCAAGACTGAGCTGGCTCCATGTATGTTACTGCTCTGGATCCATCGCAAACATGCTCAACTTAATAATAAAAAAAAATTATGAATAGACACACACACACATACACATATATACATACGCATGCACCATACACTCTGGATGTATTGTCTGTGCAAGCCTTGCGGGTGTCCTTCAGATGTTATAATTTATCTTCCTTCTTTTGTATGTGTGTGCATGTGTGTGCATGTGTGTGTGCGTGCATGTGTGAGAGAGAGTGAGGACTGCTTCTGATAAAGTCTAACAAATCTCAGTCCCAGCACACAAAATCACAAATCTTTTGATAGTTTGTAGGTAAGACGGGAAATGGACTGAAAATGAAATAAAGAAAATTATTTATGAGAGAATTTGTTTCCCCTATCATACTCTCATACTCTCATACTCTCACACTCTCACACTATCGCGCTTCGACCTCACCTTGGCTAAGACTGTACCACACAGGGAAACCTTTAGAGAAAAGCACCAAGAATAAAGAACTAAGAAACACAAAAATAGATGATGCCAGATAGGAATTTGAGGACTCTTTGATCGCCACAAATTGCAGGGAAAAAAAGACCAGGACGCTCTGGGTAAAAACGGGGGCTTTCAGACTTCAGCTTTATAGAAGATCAGCCTGATTTTGGATTCTCTCCTCTGACTCCTCTTTTCCTCGGCTCCCAATTATTCTGTCTTCCCTTTTTCTACTGGTTGGCTGCATGTTGTTGCTGTGGCCGTCCGGAGGTCGCTGCCAAAGAGCCTGACCTTTGAGTCATCTCTTCATGCTCGCTGACGTCCATCCAGGGCTCACACTCTTGAGATTTATCGTTGATTTCCAGGGTCCCTTCAGTGAGAGGACCTGATGAGAACGCGCGATCAATAAAAAAAACGAGTCAGTGAAACAGCAGGCAGGGGTGAATTTATTGACACACTATAACTGCTGTCAGTTCAGGGATGTGCCTATCCTGTGTGTGTGTGTGTGTGTGTGCGTGTGTGTTGTGGGCAGGGTGTAACGATGTATCCAGTGCACGCAGGCCAAAGAGATGCATTGCCGACCCTGACAACAGCAAGTTCCCCACAAAACATGGCAGTGAGGTAGGTGTGTTGTCACAGATTTCCTGCCGGAGGAGGTTTTCTCTCAGACCATCAGCAGTGCTAACAATGACAACACGTTTCCAGTCCATCCTAAAAATGGCCACGAGGGATGCACACCACTGACCCCTGATGACATATGTACCTCAAAGCTGTAAGTGCTGAAAGGAAGGGGCAAGACCGAGAGACAAGATGATTTAAGGGAGGAAATGTAAAAAAGCATACAGGATCAGGATCACTGGCTTCACCTGTCACTCAACACCTCCCGATATAACCCTGGTGATGATCAGGATAAAGGTCAGTGAAAGGTCAAATGAACAAGCATAGTACTACACTGTCAAAACTCCACAGGCCTTTTCCAGCCACTCACGATGGATTGCAGAGTCAGACTGCTTTGCTAGAGCAGTTTCACACCAGAGATTAAGGCTTAATGGATCATCTTAAGATCAAATATTGAATAAACTGTATTCTTGCATTGGATATTTTTAGCAGCACAGATAGATGAGGGCCAAATTAATGTCCTGGACCTTTTCTGATCCTTCCCAGGCTAAAGGGGTGGAGCTCTCCTGCCACAAGCTCAGCCTGCTGCCACCCGCCAGCTGTGAGTGACGGCCGTGGTTACGAGGCTGTGTAGATAAACTCTAAATCAAGCTCAATGATCAATAATACAGCTAATAAAATGTTTTGGGATCTAATTATTCATAATTACCACAGAGATTTTACATAGGCAAAAATGGTATTGATATTGTCATCAATGGTTTTGCGGTCCAACCTGGATGTTGTTTGGATCAGCTGTGGTGTGTAGCGTGAAACCTCACAGCGCTGACCCTTATGGACCTTTAGGGTGCGATCACACCGAGACAAGACGAGAGACGAGAGACGACGCCAGTGAGCCACCTCTTTCTTCTAATATGCCGCATCTGATTGGCTTTCAAGCAGATTTTTAGGTCATGATTTTTCATCATGGTCACATTTGGCCCAGACAGCCAATCAAATCCATGGAATCATGCTTTGCTTCCCATGTCAATTTCCTAATTGTTTTGGGAGAGCTCATATCTGCTTACACTGCAGCTGGCCTAAAGCTGAAACTCTACTGCTATTTTTTTGTTGCACCAAAAAATAGGATGAACTTTATAGGCTCTATTTTCGTAGACAGCGCAAGTCCGGCGGGTTGCAAATTCCGGCATATCCTGGATTAAATGATGCAGCACACACACACGCACACACAAACACAAAACACACACAAAAATAAAGAACAAATAGCCTATTAATGTAACAAACAACGTGTTTTGGTGACGTTATTGCAGAATTTCCTCTCCCGTAACTCTTCCTTCACCTGTTGTTATGAGCTACTCGGTTCTCGCAGGACACCGGCAACCAAACTGTCAGTGCATTTAAAGGGAATGAAAGGAGCCTCTTTGATTGGCCATGATTGAAGTCGGCTGTCATCACACAGCCCTTCCTCTCACAGATGCACCGGGCTGCACTGATCTGACAAATAACCAAAACCAATCTAACACTGCACACAAAATAGAGCCCAAAGAGGTTTTTTAAGGCTTTTATGACTGACAGTTCAGAATCAGAATCAGCTTTTTTGGCCAAGTTTATAAAGACATACAAGAAATTTGACTCCAGTTTTTTTTTGCTCCAATGTACAATTTGAACATGAATAAACAGAAACGAACATACATAGACCTGATATCAACAAACATACAGAATACATACAGTTTCCTATGTATTTGTAGCGATGTTGGGGCAAATTTGGAGAAATGTACCTTTGTCTCATTAGGGGCACCACCGGAATTATCTGGAAGTCAATCATTAAGTGCTTAACAATTGACCTTAAAACATTTTAAAACAATCTCGTCTGAAGTAGTAAATTCTTAATACATTGACCTATTTCTTGCAAGAAGAAATACCACAAAACAATCTCTGCATGATAAAAGAACGATTTATTGGAAAATAATAATAATGAACAAATCAAATAAGTGATCAAAACTCTAACTAATAGCAGTGGATAAATGATAGTTGGTTGCTTGATACGGGTTGGCGGAAGAGTGAAACAGGGAAGAAGGGAAGATAGAGACAGAGGAAATGAAATAAAGTAAAAATCAAATTAACACATAAAATAATTAATCTAAATGTATATAAAAGCGGTTTTGTGTCAAAAATAAATGTATGTATTAATGTAATTTATTAACTTCCTATCGGCATCAACTCAGTATGACTGTTTGTGTGGAATTGGAGGTCTTACTTGCACCCAGGATGACGTTTTGTGTTGGAACCCCAAAGGATCGTCTCATAGAGGCTGTTGAATCTGATAACGTCGGTGATGTTGGCTCTCTGAAGTTATGATGACGTCAGCGAGATCAGGACGTCCACGCGTTAGCTCCAAAAATCAGATGAATCTCTCAGGATATCGCAATGGTTGCACAGACGTCAGGGGACACGACTCAGCCGAAGGACAAGGAAAAGTTTGTGTTGGTGTTTATTTGAAAAATAATGAAAACTATCTCCTTGACTAGTAGATTTTAGTCACGTTGCTCAAACTCAGATTTGGAATTTGAAAGGAAACTTAAAAGATTAACAAAAAGATTAAAACGTCCAAAAAAGGAATCTTCCTGTTTACGCAGGTTAACCAGGTTTGGGAAAGTTTTAAAGAAAATTCTGCAACGACTCAGAGTCAAAATACTTAGAACAGAAAACTGGCTCAAAATTTAGATGGGAGCAGCCAAGAAGTTGCAAAGAAATTTAAAGAAAGAGCTGCACAAAAAAAGCGCAAACAAAGCTCAAAAGAAAAAGCAAGCAAGCTTAGAGATGAGAGCTTAGAGAAGACTTTAGAAAAGACCAAAAAAAGAAGAGAAGAAGAGAGAGGACAAAGTTTTTCTCCCAGTTGGGCGTGTAGCTGGGAAGAATAGCTCATTGGAGAGTTGCAGAATTGATGGCAGCAGAGGGGTGGAGGAAAGAGTAGAGGGATACATGGAAAAAACCCACCAAAACCAGAATGTTCAATACGTTTGATTTGCTTTGTCTCCAAAGAGTTACAATTATCCACATTCCACGGATATAATCCTAACGAACATAGCGCTTTGATTACCGACATACTTTGGTTGCTCAATTAATAAATTATGAATATCAAAAAGGGAACATGTGCATTGATTTGGCTACATGACAACAATCATTAACACATGTAAAAGTTTTTAGCAGCGCGACTAACATATATAGAGAATCCAAACCACACGATTATAGATCATACACTTTAAATACGTAAGTACGATTATTATTATTATTATTATTATATAAGTCCCATGTCTATTGAGGGTGAAATGACCTCCGCATGTGGAAAGAATGTCTTCACAGTTATTATTCTTGGTTATCGGGGGTCAGTGTGACTCTTTGTGTGACCAGCTAATTAAAACAGAAAATTAAGAATTTAGCCAACGAATGTCGTAGAAGAGAGAGAGAGTTCAACGGCGTGGTAAGATGGTTCAGGTTAAAACCGAATTCGGGAGATTACATATTTCATTCAGTGAGATTTGTATTTATGTGTGAATGTGATGTCCATTCCTTCGTTGGAGTTTTATGACTAAGGCCTGGTGTTGTTTCCTTGGTTTAGGAAGAAGGATTCATTAGTCCAGGTCTGATTCTTCTCGGGTCCAGAAAGAGTGTGTTTGCATTCAAATTCAATTCTTGACCTCTGTGTCCAGTCCAGTGATCTTTATTGCTGGTCCGAGAAACCTCCAACTGATCTGGCGAGGCTCATGTTGACATCTTTATTCCTTGGTTGGGAAAATTAGAACACTGAAGTACAATTTGCAGCAAACACAGTTTATATACTCAGTTGACTGATCATCCTTTGCTACAAAAGCCCCCTGACGTAATTAGTTTATGTTGAATCATTTTTATTCGATCCATAAAGCTCATATGTGATTATGCCATAGCAGTTTGCTAATCTTCCTGGGGTCCTCATAATCAACAATATATATAATATATAACAACATATAATTAATTTGCACAACACAATTATACAATAATATATAGAAAGTATTTAGACAGAAAGTAAATAAATTAACAAAAAGTGCAATGGTTTGTTTATCCAATAAAAATATAAAAACAAATACGGTTTAACATAAGTAAAAAAAATAGTGTACAATCAACAGGAAGAAAGAAAGAAAGTTAAACAAAAAAATGAAGCAACAACCTGAACACAAGGCAATGTAACTTTAGTTGCCTTTTGAATTACATTTTGTTTTTCTCTAGGCGGATTGCAAGAGGTAATTGATTCCAAAGTGTACGACCTCTATAGAGCAAAGTGGTCATGTTGAAATCACTGAAACCACAAGAGGTTCCTCTACATCTGTTCATGAGTTTCCACATACAATCACAACATTGCAGCAAACATAAGTTTTTCAGATTTACCCCCAAACAGAAGTGCATGAACGCATTAACATCAGGAAGTGGGAGACTCTATGCTTCGATGTCGGGTTTTCAAAATAAAGGTCTATGTGTAAAATGTTACCATCTTAAGGCCCAACGTCCCCAAATTGGGGTACTTTTTGGTTACCACGAAAAGAGAGGCATAAAACACCACACAAATCAAAGGCGATATAGTACTTCACATCACTTTAAAGAAGGCCAAGGTTATACCAGTGAGTAGGAGGTATAATTGAGTTTTGGTCGAGGATATTTTAAGTTGTAGATTAGAGTGAGATTTAAAGATAAAATGTTTTGTTCTGATCAAAGGCTGTGTAATCCCACAGCGTTCTACTACTGTACGCTCTAGATCCAAAAATCCTGTTGGGAGAAAAAAGAAAATCATGATGTGCCAAAATGTGCTTTCGATGATTGGCAACCTAGAAGTTGAGTTCGCTAGCGCTCTGCTTTAACAGGCTTTGTCCTTGTTTCATCTGGCTCAGTCCCCCGACCGAGAGACCATTAGGCATATTTGGGATTGCAGTAATTCAAAGCAGCGAGTATGATTGTGTCTGGCCTCTTTAATCATCCAGCGGCTGGCAGCATGTGTGGATTATAGGATTTGCATCTGCTTCGCTGTCATTGTTTTTCAGGTGAAGTAGGCCAGTGGTCCAGGAAAGCAGGACTAAAGCTGCTGAACCCCCCGCCCCCAAATGTCTGTCACTACTCTCTAGTGTCTCTAGTCTCTACAGTCTGTTGCTAACAGCTTTCTCTCTTTGGCGTTTTGTTGTGTTTTTTTTCTATTTATTTATTTCTCTTTTGTGACAAAATATCAAGGCAGAAAAAATCATCAGTGACCGCATGGCACAATACGTTAGTTTGAGAGTTGAGTTGCACAGATTTGTATGTTCATAAGTAATAATATATACATAAATAGATATATATCCCTCTGGTCACCTTCCTAAAACACTCACACTTGTTCCAAGTGTCAGTGACTTTTCCTGTATCAGTAATAGTAGAGTCTGGAAAATGTAATTTCTTGACAAGAGCATTAATTATTATGCTTTTTTTTTGTACTGTCATCATCTGACATCCTAAATATCACATTTATATAGAATTTGTGTCGGTCTTCTATTTCATATTAGCAGAGCAAGCTACCAAACACTGCCTTGTGGAAGCTAAGAATATGACGTGAAATGATCCCTTGGCCAAAAATGGATTCATGACGTCATGTGGTGTTGAGATTAGAATGTAACCATTTTATCCTAAATTAGATTATTTTATACTGTAAATTATCAGAATTAAATAAAATGTGGTTTGAATGGGTTTCAAATGGCCAAAAATGGCCATGAACAAAAGATCAGATGAAAGTCCAGTCCCTCTGCAAATTTCATTTCATGCACTACAACCCAGCCAAAGTTATCCAAAAAAAAGAGAGCACGGTGGCCAAAAAAGGCCACCATAGTGACAAGAGGGCTATATATATGTATAGATATATAGATATATATATACATATACTGTATATATATATACACATATATCTTTGCACTGAACACATGAAAGGAATGGAAAAATCACACTGTTGGCCATTTAGGTTCATTTTTCTTTTCCCTGTTCTGCCATGTTGGCCATGGTCATGTCATATCCATTATTATATGATAAATAAGTCAAATTCTCAGTCTTTATTAAATGATCCATTAACCACATTTAGTAGCAATGAGCTCCTCCATTGGCTCCCATTATAAAACATATAAAAATGCTGAATTTATGACATTTTCAAGCCCCATCTCTGAAAAAAAAAATCATCCAGGAACACAGAAACAACTTCCAGATCAAATGATTAATAATGTCTAATAATTAATGTCTCAAGCAGAAGCAGCGATGTTAAGGACTGGCGTCCTATGGCCACGCCCACCCAGAGCCCACTGTCCTGGGGAGGCTGTGGTGGATCAGAGGGGGGACAGAATGGAAGTTCAACTCACGGGCCTCTAAAATCGTGTGCGCCTCGAGCGCAGCGGACGCGGGGCGCAAAGTCAGGTGCATGCCAGCGCAAGTCCTCCCCCTTCCGATCTCAGTCCCTCCCAGTGGCGCATGTAGGAATGGGGGAGGGGAGTGAGTTTAACACAGCCAAGTCCAATCACACCAGCTCCTCTGCTGCTCTGCCGCGGGGTGGATTGCAAGATTCGTGAAGTAGTAGTATGACTGGGGAAGCGACGCCAGGCCGCCAAACTCCTCCCAGGAGGAGATTGATGTTGTGGTCCGGGAGCTTCAAGCTCAACCCCTGCGGAGGACCACACTCTCCTCCACTCTCCTCCACACTCTCTCCAAAGCAGGAAAGGGAAGACAAACATCCTATTCCACATATGAAGACAGTCATATCAACTTGCATTTCTTTAAATCCCATGTGATGGTGGGCTGTGTGCACAAATCACAACATAAACAATGCTGTTTATGCCCTGCGTAAAGGACGCATCACGCTCTGTGGCCTGGCTTTTCTTCCACTCGTTGCATGTGAGATGAACCTGGCTCAAGCAAATGAATATTATAATAGTGGCTTGTAGGTCTTACTCCCGATTTAATATTCACAGAATTTAAAGATATGAAAACATTAGATAACGGTTGATTTTGAATTAAAGAGTCTTTCATTGTTGAATTCACATTTTTGAAATAAATCATCTGGTCAGCCTTGCCGCCACCGCAGCAGTACGGGGAGGAGGGGGAGGATGAGAAGGACTGGGGGGGGGGGGGGGGGGGGGGGGGGGGGGGGGCGGGTAGCGGCTTGGTGACGGCGGAGACGCAGAGAGCTGACCAGGTTGGGATTGGCGAGCTTTCAGTGCACCGAGCGTGCACGACACCTCCCCCCCCTGCGCCGCCACGCCCATCTCAGCACCCTCCAGTGCGCCTTGGCTCACCAATATTCTAACCTGGCCACGCGCGGGGCTGCGCTGCACCAATTTGCCGGGGTCCACCACCATCCACCGCGCTCGAGGCGGGCACCATTTTAGAGGCCTCGATGTTTATGTTTTCTTCAATCCACATCCTCCAGTAACACAAAAACAGCCTCCAATCCAAGGATAACCCAAGATATACACATTTGCGTTTGAAAGA
>CAESWR010000871.1:123468-133558 GCA_903171835.1 Mullus surmuletus
GTTGCATGTTCTAACAGGATTGTAGGACTGTATGTGTTCCTCCATGAACGCAGCGTCATAAATCCAAGCATACATGTGGTTGGTTTTGACTTTAAGGGAACCCCGGCTGTAATGACATGTAGGCTTCATAGATGAATCATATCATTGTGAATCAGAAAACATCCCAGATGTTTTCTGGGAAAACATCCCAGATGTTTTCTGTGTTTTTTATCAAATTTGAAAGTATGATTTTACTCATGGGTCGCCATTGTTGTTTACATTGCAATGCAGTCTGGGTAGTGACGTCAAATGGTTGCTCCGCTCAGTTCTGTCAATTCGTCTGTACCATAGTTGTGACTCTAGAGCGAGAAAAGTTACATCTATCCACCCTTTTCAGTTTGAACCTGAGCGCCCGAGCATCAGCGAGGAAGAAAACAATCAAAACGAGCGTCAAAATGAAGATCAGAGGAGACGTGATGAGGCGAGAGTGGGGCAAACTCAGTGCGGTGGTGTCAGTGGGCTCTAAAATCGTGCCTGCCCCTGGCGCGGCGGAGGCATATTGCAAAGTTTGTAAGAACATATTTTAGTACAAGAGGAAAACATTTGTAAGCTTATTAAGGCCTACAGGTCATTATAGTCAGAGTTCCCTTTAATGACACAATAATATAACATTAACATGTTATTGAGCTTGAGTCATCCAGCTTGAGAAGAACACCATGAGATTCAGAAAGAAATACGAAGAAAAAGAGTAAGAAGAGTCACACTTCACACATCCCTGCTCTTGTGATGACATCGTGGGACAATAAAACCCTTGTTTACTCAGAAGATCATGAGGAGAAACAAGGTCTGGTGTGTGTCAGTAAAACAAGCAGACTGGGTCACAGGAAGCTGCAGTTGATTTCCAAACAAACATGTCACATTCCCAGCTGCCACTCAGTCATAGAACAGATAAACAGATCATTAATTTGCCCAAACTATTTAGAAATTCTTCATACCTGCAGTCATTCAGCCACATGACATCATCACGTCAGCCAGGTTCACTGCGTTTAGAGTGCGACTGCATCCTCCTCGCTGGGGAGGCGCTCACGCTGAGGTCCTAATTCAAAGCCCAATAGCTCTCCACCTGGTTATGTTTGTAACCTGGGTTGGAAAAGTGCTGACATGACCATTATTTGTCTTTGTAATTTAATCTATTACACAGTTTCACTTCTGTCCTCATCATGATCATGGCCAGACTTTCTGATGAACAAATGAATTTGAGAAAACTATGGAACAGAAGAGTGATGAGCAGTGTCGGGCGTTATGGGCAAAATATAACATCTCAATAGTTAGGGGTCATTTCAATAACAGTGATAATTTGTCAGTGTCCTTCAAAAATGTGATATTTAGTTCCCTGATCTGTAACTCCTTCAACACATCTTTGGACACAATTTTTATTTATTTTCTTTCAACTTTAGCTATCATGTAAAAATTATTCAGCGAGAGCCCCTAACTGAACTACCCAGTAGAAACATGGAACTCTGGGTAATCATCCAGACGCTCTGATGTTAGGTCCAATGTGCAGCAAAGAAGTAAAAGCATTGAATTGAAGTTAATCAAAATCAAAATCATCAGTCTTTGTAGGATGGGATGAGTTCCGATCAGTATGATTTCATTATTTTTTTCTTGCTATTTTTTTTATATTGTGTAAACAAAATTTGTAATTGGTTGTTTAAAGAGAGTGAATGTCAGTGATACCAGTGGATATATTTTTAATGTGTACTACTCCAACTGAAACTGACCACAGCTCCCAGTGTCTTGTCACCAGTCCGTACACACACTCAGCAGTAAGCAGCCGGCTGCTGCACTGCTCTGTGATTACAAATGGATTTCACAGTAATGATCCCAGGATTACACCACTCGAAGAATAGAGCAGAGGGAAGCACAATACCGTCACCGTGACATATGATGCCGTGCGAGTGACAGGAGTGAGCGTGTGTGTGTGTGTGTGGGTTGTGTGGGGGGGCATGGAGAAATTGAGAAAATGTAAGGAAAGCAAATGAAAGCCGGATCATGAGATTATTGTTAACGTTCGCTGCATTTGCGGCCTGCTATCTGCTGAGATCCTGCTTAACAAATCGGGTGTTGATGAAGAACCGCCTGGAGTCATTTTCCTGTGAGAAAGTTGTGTTCTTACACATTGTGATCTTACTCATTTTAATAAAACCAGTCATGTTGCAATTAAACGGTTGCTGAGAAATGTTGGAACGTTATGCTCTCAAAGCGACACTATACAAACTCGCTTAGGAGTTGTTGCCTCTGCTGTCAGGGATACTGTGGACTCTTAGTCGCCACTAACATCACATATATTAAATATGCAAGGCAAGCTGATGGAACTCAGAGATGGTGGTGTGTGTTGTTGAACCATTTGATTGTCGATGGTGAAAATGTTGCATATTGTTGCTTTAATGATCCTCTCAGCTTTTGCAGTCATGTGTTTGTCCGGACGATGCTGGAGGTCACACTCACTCATTAAATTACTCTCACACTCGCATTTGTAAAAATGTTTGCCATTCATCCAAATTTTCTAAATTAAGTCATCCTATTTCTCTCTAAATACAGGATGCAGCAGCTGAATGGAAGCGGTGGGGGGNNGGTAATCAGAATTGAATTTGCATGCTGTAAATCTTTATTGTAATCCAAGACTCAAAAGTATGCAGACAATTATGTCATGAAATTATTATGAAAAATACTCCTGTCAAGTATCTGGGTAAAAAATGTACACATTAACAAACATTCATAACATATTCATATATTCATAGCTCAATGTGACAAAGACTAAGGAACTTGTGGTGGACATGAAGAGGACCAAGGTGCCGGTGACCCCTGTCTCCATGCGGGGGTCTGTGTGGACAATGTGGAGGACTACAAATATCTGGGTGTACACATAGACAATGGACTGGACTGGGCTAAGAACACCGATGCTCTCTACAGGAAGGGCCAGAGCCACCTCTATTTTCTGAGGTGGTCCTTCAACATCTGTAGGACTATGCTCAGGATGTTCTCTGAGTCTGTGGTGGCCAGTGCGATCCTCTATGCTGTGGTGTGCTGGGGCAGCAGACTAAGGGTTGCCGACGCCATCTGACTGAACAGAGTGATCCGCAAAGCCAGTGATATTATTGGAGTGAAGATTGACCCTCTGACGGTGGTGTCAGAGAGGAGAATGCTTTTGAATGTGAAGGCCATCCTGGACAACGTGTCCAACGCACTCCATGACGTGCTGGTCAAACACAGGAGTAATTTCAGTGACAGACTGAACGCAACACGATGCACCACAGAACGCCACAGGAAGTCATTCCTGCCTGTGGTCATCAAACTGTACAACTCCTCACTCTGAGTGTCTGACTCTGGACTCACTGTGTGCAATTATTCCCTTTGTGCAATAGCCTGTTATTTATTTATATATTATATAATAGTACATAAAGTTCATTATTCAAATGAAAAAAGAATTTACGAAAGAAAAGATGAGCAATGGTGACCCGCATCTGAACCAATCAATGCATCTGAACCAATCAATCTATCTGAGCCAATCAATGTATCTGAACCAATCAATCAATCTGCGTTTCATCAGCACCGTCAGCATGGAATCAAATCAGATCGCCCTCAAAATCTTCTGCTTTTTGTTTCGAGTTATCAATCAAAGAGCTCTGTGTGTGTTTGTGTGCGTGCACGTGTACGTGCATGTGCGTTCCCTCCCTGCCCTACAGCCTGCAGGTCATTTGTTGGGTTTCCAGCAAATGAAGCGTCTCCTACGGCTCCCACCCAGACGTCGTCATTCCTCTCTGCCCCCCCCCCCGCGTGTCCTGACCATGAACCACCTGACAGCTGACAAATATGATAGAGATGAAGTGAGCTGCTAATGTTTCACTCTTCCTGTTCACGTTGCTCATGTTTGGATGTGCTTCGTGGTTTGCGTTTGCATCTTCCACACAAAGTGTCTTAGTCCCTCCTTGTTTTAAAACAGTTCTTCTTTTTGACACCCTTGGTGTCATGTCCAAATAGCCTCGAGTGAGATCAGACAGGATAAACTTCAGCGGCAAAAATAAGAGGCGTGAAAAAAGAAGATGCTCCTTCACTTTATATGACAGACAGACCGACAGACGGACGTGCAATGTGCAAAACTATAAAAATATAAGACCATAGTGTAAAATAACATCTCTGATTAGAGACAAAATGCAGCTCACGCTTTAGTCAGCACAGCTGTGTGCTCCTCAAACTCAGTGCAGCCGCTGAGGTCCCGCCCATTCATTGCCTTCACCCAATCGCAAGCTGCCACACAGCCCACCGCCCTGTTTCTCATCTCTCTGGGCTCTTTCAGACGTTTGTCCTTGCAGGAGCGTCCAGAAGCTATCTATGTGTGTTACCTGCTGTTTGCTCGTCATCAACTGCACACCCTCGTTTACGAATCATCCAAAGATATTTAATGCACTTGTGGAGTTTTCGATCCGTTCTAAGAGAGATACAGAAATGATCTGTGTGTCCTTCTCACTGCACCCTAAAGGTCTCCCCCAGTACTCCAACCCACCCAGGTGATGCAGCCCACCTGGATGGCCAGCCCAGATCATCATACTGAGAAATTACGCTTGAATTGGCTTGAGCCGTCACTCAGACTCTCAGCTCTGCTCGCCGACACAAATCAAATCAGTGGCTGAACCTAAAAACCAAAGTCAAGAGCTGCCTGGAAATCCTCAGTAATAGTTTTCCTTTCGTTAATCCACAAAAATGTTGAAATAAATTATCATTTAATGTTTGTACTTACTTAACCTGATGTGATGATGATCATGTGACCTGTGAGATAAGACCTACCGTTTGCCACCTCCAACTTCCCAATTGCTGGTCGGTCAGAACATGTGATCCTTCCGCAGCTCCAACAACAGGGGGACAGATTACAGGAGGACAGAGGACAAAAGTTACAGATTGTAGCTCAGGTTTTTCAGCGGCGTGCTGTGCAGCTCCAGAAGACTTTACTTAAAGATGTTTTTGGTGCAGAATCACAGACTCTTTTGTACACGTCTACAGAATCATGTGTAGTTTGAATGAAGAAGAAATTCAGCTTCAACTAAACTTTCAGAGATTTGAGCTCAAAATGCTTTTTCCTTTCAAGAATTTAGCCACAGTAAATGAAAAAAAACATTCAGTGGCGCTAATAATTGAGGTGGGGGGCAATGCTGACACATCCGCCCCACCTCCAACATTTATCCCCACACTGTCAAACCTCTGAATTTAAAGAGGAAGTTGTAATTTGAAGGGAAAATGATGATAAAGTGGTCTGTTCACACAAAGCGGTCACACACACACAGACACACACACGCGCATACACACACACACACATACACACTGCTGTCAGCCCACCCATAGCCACAGTGAGCTAATGCACTTGTGGTTAACAGAGGCATGCAGCTGAAAGTCTGAAAGCTCTCACTCACACACTCTTTGCTGCCCTACTTCCATCAACTCCCGAAAGTTCTGCTCTGTACGTGTCCTTAATCCTCCCGCACGGGGCAGCAGCACTCAGACATGGTCTCGCCTTCCACCATCCACCGCTGCTCACAATTTTCTCACATGGATTGGTGACATCTGTCTTTTTTCCTTTTTCATTGAATTTTTGCTCAGATTTCTTGATTTCACGTATGTTTTGTCATGTTCATGTTTCACCTTCATGCCACCTGAGACGGAAGTGTAACATTCATGGCCTGGATGGTTATTTCCGGCAGTGGACAGCGGTGGTTAGTTGAGTGTTTTTACGCTCATGTGACCTTTGATCCAAATCTGAAGACATATGTGAGCACCTGCAGGTTGTGGGGGGGGGGGGGTCGGATAATCTGATTTTATTCTACCAAACTCTACTGGTTTGAGTTGAATTTTGTTTTGTTTGCTACTTTCCCCGTTTGAGTTTTTTTGTTTTGTTTTGTTTTACTTTTGCTTCGATTCCTGGTCGAGCATTTGGATCCAGATTCCGACCTCCTTGTCAACTAGAGAGCATCAGCAGCTGCAGCTTCTCTTGTGCACAGCCTAAACCCAAACTGCAGCTTCCCCAAACCCAAAGCTAAGAAATAACATTTAGAGTGGGCGTCGGGGACTACACGGTTCTGGAAGTGTTCTTTTCATTTGAGGCTGTGAGAAGAAAACGGTGTCACATATCTTTTTATCTCTTCCCTTATATCTCTATTTTTGTATCTTTCTTTCTATTCAGTTTTCTTCACATAGCCCCAATTCACAGCCAGTTATCTGCAGGCAGCTGAACACACACTATTTGTATATTTACAGAAAACCAACAAATCCCTCAGAGAGCAAGCACTCTGCAAGTAGCAAGCAGTTACAGCATTGCATTTCAGTTTCCATGGCAACAATAAACAAGGCGATATGCTTACTCTTACTCATATTCCACACAATGGATGTTCTATTTTCAGCAGGAAAGTGTGAATCCCACCTATGTTTTAAAGTGGAGCATATTGGAATGGGAATATCTGGAAATGTGCGTGAGAGCAGGTGTGTATGATTAATGGCATATCATCATATAGTACACGCAAATCGTAGGCAGGTTGTTATTTCTCTTTTATCTTATTGTTTTAATTTGATGGTCTTTTATTTACATATATTTGTACATACATCACTTGTATTCTGCACAGCACTTTGATTGACAGCTGTCTTTTATAAATGTGCTCTATAGATAAATTCAACACTGACATTGACATGAATCCTGCTTTTCATGTGTGTATCAAAGCTTTTTTTACACAAAGACAATAAAGTAATCTTGGTTCTTAGTCGCGCATATAAAGAAAACAAACAGGGGCCAGATGGAATCTGTGTGATGGTCCCAGAGCACATGCCAAAAAAAGGTTAAATTATGAAGGAAATGAGCTGTACAGCCTGAGGGATGCTGAAGGCTACTCAAATATCAGCATCCTCAGCACCGCTGTTCTTCCACGCAGTAGCTGTCGCAATCAGCCAGCTGATGACCACACATGCTCATGACAGACAATTTCTCCTCCTCTGAGCCCGAACTGGTGACGACCTGGGAGGTCACGCCCACAAGGTCGCGCCCTGGGCTCAGGGAGCTCTGATAATGAAGGTTGAGCAGAGCGGGGGACGGCAGCCAGGACTGATGGCAGACTGACGCTCAGTTACAGAAGCTCCAAAGCCACAAAGTCACCGGCACAACTTCCTGCTGATGCTTTAACAGCCCCTAAGAAATCCAGCCCCTATGTCAATAAAACACACTGCAGACACACACGCGCACGCACAGCGCTGTGCTGTGTGACCATGAATGTCAAGATGTATCGACTGGTCACAAAGTGCAGTGGGTGGGGACATAAATAAATACCAACTGTTATATTCAGCACCTCCACATACACACACAACGTCTATGTGGAAGGCTTTTTATATATGTTTGTATACATATCAACAGATACATATATATACATATATATACACATATACAAATGAACCTGCTGAGACTCCTTGCCAGAAAGCTACAGAAAGCTTTGAGGTTTTCAGTGTGTGATGACAGACAATACAATCAAATCATGAGAAAACGTGATACAGAGAGAAATGAAAATACAAACAGGAAATACTGATTTGATCCTTGTTTCATAGGAACAAAATAATCTTTGATTTCACCTCCTAATAATCACAAAGGTGTTTGAAGGTGTTTTTGCTTGCAAACATTTTAAGTAATTAAAAGCAGCGTTAGATGTTCGAAACATTTTGACTCATATTGAGGGATTGAGCCGCAAATAAACAATCCTTTTAGAACTCATCTGCTACATTTCCTCTGCGTTCTTGCTGTTTGGTCACCATCTAGTGGTGCAAAAAACGGAACAGCTCATATTGTGGACCAGTGCTACAATCAGGCTCACAAAATACAGGAGAAGTTCAAACTGTTTATCGTATATCGTTTATTTGGATCAGATGAGTGGAAACATTGTCAGTAGGTTCATAAATCACAGGCAGAGACACATTAAACTGAAAAGAAAGCCCCAAAGTAAACAGTAAAACACACTCATTCAAACATAATGAGACTGAACTCAACATGAAGAGAAAGACATTTTGAGAAAATGCAAACACAACAGGAGGAGAATAGGCCGACACTTGGAGCCTGTGAGGTCACACTCAACCCACGCTGAGCTCAGACGCAGACGAAGACGCAGACGGACACACAGACAAGGAGATGGACAGATTACTGAGACATGGACGCAGAGACGAGGAGGGACGATGCACACTGGCAACAAAGTGCAGAGTTATGAAACATTTAGTCAAAAAGATCGTGGTGTTAGAACAATATCTTTCCAAATAAGGTCATCAGGAAGGTCGGCGGCTTCGTGTTTCAAACCAGTTATGTGTATCCAGCTTTCTTTTTTTTCTAAACATCAGGCTTCTGTGGCGGCAGGTGTGCTATTATCACTGAACACGGTGTATGTTTATCCTCAAACTAAGTGACAGAGGGCGTCTTTGGCAGGAAAATCTCAAACTAAACCGCAAGGACAGAGTTTTTAGTTCTTTCTGTTGCATTTGTGAAGATGACGATTAAGGCCGAGAGTCCTCCTTCCTCCCCGCGAGGAGTGAGCAGTGTCTGCTGGGCTCCCACAGTGTTAACATTCCAACATCGTCATCCCATAGGAGGCTCTACTTTGAGTATTTCAGGGTCAGCTGCAGAGGGAGAACAACATCAGATATGGTCAGACACACCCACAATCCCCACTGCCATCACTTCCTGCGTGGGAGGGACGGAGTCACCTTGTGAGCGGTGTCTGCAAACTGCTGAGCCTTGTGTAGCAGCTCCACAGTCCGGTCCTCGGCTTTGCTCAGCTTTTCCCCGCGTTCCCCCAGGGCCACGTTCACCCGGTGCACTACATTACCCATGGTGCTAGCCGTGACCCGCTGCCCAGGCTGACCTGCTCAAATAGGAATAGAAGTTCTTTATTATCCTACAATATGGAAATTGCATCCACGAAAAATGCTGAAAAAGAACAATGTACAAAGATGAGCCATAAATAGAAAGAAAAAGGACATAGTATAGTAGAAAAAATATTAAAAAAGGGTTAAAAATTATATATATTTACAATTCACAACTGAAAAAACCTCCAGGAAAACAAGTGAAGAATCTTCAGCTCATAGGCTCCTAAAAGTGATGAGGGGCAAGAAATATTGATGAAAGTGTGTGATTCACTGTGTGTCTTTGCACCATGCAAGTAAGCTTTCCAGCTTAGACTTGGCTACATAGCTTTACATTTTCCTCGCCCCTGTAGCAGAGTGCTTGCTGTAGGGGGATTTGTTGGGTGTCTGTAAGACTCTGCCCACACGTATGCAGGAGTTTTTACATCCTGCGGTAACCCCAAAAAATTCACGTCTACAACAGCATGTTAAAAAAAAAATCCCAGTCCACGCGTAAAAGCAATTAAAGCGCTGCTCACGGCATGCCACACCAGCAGGGGAGGATATGGTGCTGACTAATCAGAGTGAAGCGGATGTTTTAGTGAAAGGATGGCAGACCGAGGAAGGGGACCAACACTGTGCACACACAGGACGTGGCAACTGGCAACACTAAACATTGTTTTCCTTATCAACGCGGCAATGCCAAAACAATGTTTTTAAAAATCTACAACAGAGGGCTTTTTGAAAAAAATTACATGAACTTTCTGTTTCTCGCTACAGACATAAACGGATCGATAGACCGATCGGAGTGGCATCTGCAGTGATGTGGGCGTTAACCAGTCTGTTGTGGTGAAGAGGGAGCTGAGCCGAAAGGTGAAGCCCATGGGCGAGGCCCAGGACACGGTAGAGGGATCATATCTCTCGCGTGGCCCAGGAGCGCCTGTCTGGACTTCCCTCCTGAAGCTGCTGCCGCTGTGGATCTTGGATCCACGATGTTTCTAAGGTAGCTCAGAAGGACAAACTGTTGGACTACACCCTTTGCAGCAGCTGTGGTAGTAATGCACCTGAGCGCTGGTTAGAAAACAAGAGGAAGTAAAAAAGAAACAGCTGTAATAGACATAGGAAAGATTGAATGCTCTGCAGTCTTTTTTGGTCTCAAAGGCCACCGTAGCTTTGGACAGTTCACAGCCCGGGGGGG
>CAESWR010000871.1:147063-160809 GCA_903171835.1 Mullus surmuletus
AGTGTGACACGATGGACACCTTCCCATTCTTCTCGAAGTCTGGATTTCTCGAGCAGAAGAGCGAGTAGAGACGGTTCAGCTCCAGAGTCAGACCACGGGTTATCTACAGACACACACACACACACACACATAGCACATTTCAAAATGTCCATGTAACATTTAAATAACTTTGAGAATCGGCTGTGATTTCAGAAAATCCTTTCATATGTGTGGAGGAGATGCGTGAAATCTCCTCCTCAGTGTGAAGATGCGTTGCATGGTTTGTGGGGAGGCAGCAAGATCACACTTCATGTTTTGCGCCGTTATAAATAAAGACTGTAAATGAACCTTCACAAACTCGCCCAAATTAGAAGCCAGTGATGAGCGGCAGCCTCACAGTGGCAAAGAGATGAGCTCAGGCATGAGCGGACTCACCTCGTCTCTGTACAGAGGGCTGGTGTAGTACATGATGTCCATGGCGCTGCTGTTCAGCATGTCTCGGAGACCCCGCACCTTGTCCGGGGTGATGGAGTCCACAGTGTCTGCCAACACACACGCGCACTTTGTAACGGCTGCCATCTTAAATCGGGACTTGGGCCGAAACAAACTGACAAAACATCTCAAAGATTCTGCAATGTCACGCGAATCAGTATCTTCATTTCGATGAAGTGGTCGGTTTGAGGGGCTGAAGGCAAAATTCACCAAAAAAACACACTTTGTCTCGCTGCTGCAGGCAGGCAGACAGACAGTGGCATGCATAGACTTTTTGAGGGGCAGGGGTGGAAAAAAAGGCCCCTACAGCGCATTCTCGCCACTGAAGAGGGTACTTTAGGTTCAGCGTGTTTTTGAGGGCACTTTAGACGTGTCTCTACAAATGGCACATCATATAGCCTTAAAACAGACTAACTAGACTACTCAAGTTAGTTCGGAGTTAGGATCATCATCCATGAGAACTGTGGAGATTCAACGGTGGTATGTGCAGAACACACAGAGACATGGATGGATGAAGGAAATAAATCCCTAAGGGGTCTAGGGGTCCTCCCCGACAACATTTTCAATAACTATGTCATTTCCTTATTCGAGTGCATTTGAACAATATGTTAGCACTGGCGTTTTTTCCTCCCAAGAGGGCATTTTATTATGTTTTAACCAGCCAAGAGGACAGTTTAGTGTGTTTTGCCAACCAGGGGGGGCACTTGAGCGCATGTTTTTGCCTCCAAAGAGGGTACTTTAGCGTGCATTTTTCAACAATTGGGCCACATTGTTCTCTCTCTTCTCATCTCCTCTCCATGCAGTGCTGCATTCTCATGGGATGGAGCAGACGGTGAGGATGCAGACGGACGGGAAACACCACCATGCAGTCCAATGGAGCGCCACCATGGCAAATGATACACATATTCGTGTACTCTTGGCGTTGATGCTATTCTCTGCCACCGTCGTCTAACTTTACTGTCCTTCTCTTCCAATAAAATGACATCCGTCTGCCTTATTACATATTTTATGTGAGTGCTGTGCCTGCAGCCACGGGGGATGTTTTTGTTTCCTTTTGCCTTAGGTCTTACGTAGGAGATGCTTCTGAGCCATAACATGAAGACAACCGCGATGATTATGATGACACATTGTAGACTGCAGCTTTAAATGCTTAAGAAAAACAAATACAAAAATAAATCTTTTTTTGAGTGTCAAGTTAATGTCGCTGTTATCCAGTGAGGTGACATCCACTCACTGGTGAGGGGAAGCAGTGAGCGTCTGTCTCAATTAAAATCATCATATCTTGCTGCATTTCAGTCCATTTGCATGTGCGGTTAGATTCCATACCTCCATCCAGAGCCAGCTTGGACCTCCACTCCACAGGAAGGAACTCGACGTGCTCTGTGGAGCGGTTAGAGAAATGCTTCTCCTCCATCTTTCTGGCGGCATCTCTCATCCTGCACACGAGTGGAGACAAACACCGTCATTTCCGAGACTCGCTCCTGCCTTGCTGCGAAGCCTTGGCTGCCTCACATGCTTGTGTTCCTGATGATGCGGCCCTGGTCCATCTTCTGCCCGATGCCGTGCACCACAAACACGATGTGGGTGGTTTCAGGCGGCGTGTCCTCGGGTGCTGCCTCCTCCACGTAGCCCCGGTGGAGACGGGTCCCGCTACTGGAGGCTGCGGACGCACACACGCACGCACACACGCACACACACATACACACACACATATACACACACACGCAAACCATTAAACATCAGTTCACTTTCTATTCACAGTCAAACATATAATAGTGAAAGGCGCTTCATCTTTTTTACAGTTTTCTTCAAATGAGAAAACTTTGTTTGCATCCCACACATCACGTACTAATCAGTGTGCTACTTCCAGCCCACCTTTTGTGTCTAGTGAGTGCGGCGTCTTATTGTAGGCATCCTGTCCATCAGAGAGAAACAAGCAATTGAAACGCAGACTTCTCTTCAAAAACTAACTCACTTCATTCTGAACTGAGTCTCATGAAATTGTTTTCATAAAAAACCTAAATTGAATATGTCCCAACATCCACACTACCCTGCTGGTCAGTATACCAGAAAATCGCAGCCTGAGTTGTCTGTTGTGATCGCACCCGGGCACCCACTTTGTGGATTATTTCCAGCCGCATAGTGTCCACTGTTGCCATAAAATGTCCATAATTCAGTCTGCAGTCCACTTGCTGTGTAGTAGCTGTGATGCTTTTGGACAAACTAAAAAGTCATTTCACTTGCTAAATAGTGTTAGTATGAGATTTGGTCTTCCGTTTTCTTTAGAAATCATAACCAGGATAGCACTAAGATCTTTTGTTTGCGAGAGCGATGTGTTTGCTGCAGAGTTGCAAAGGTGTATTACTCGTTGCCAGACTTTACATCTTTCTAGATGTGGATCTGGATTTCCAGGCTACTTCTCTAGCTGCTCCCTCTCTCTCTATCTCAACCCAACAATCAAGGCAGATTGCACCGCCCATTCTGAGCTGTTGCTCTGCTTTAAAGGAGCAGTGTATGAAAACAGATGTATTTGTCAAATACTAGTGGTGCATTTCTATGTTGCAGCGATATTTAGCTCACTCTTTCCCTTTGAGAGGGGTTTTCTGATGCTACGGTGGCCTTTGAGGACAAACAGGCGAAAGATGCAGACTATTGTTCAGGCTCATGGGGCAGTGTCAAACCAAGGGGGCGGGGCTACGTGAACGCCATAGGTGGCAACATGATGGTAACCTGTGTTCATGTGCATTTCTGCCAAAGGTGGTACAGAGGTGCATAAGTTTGTCCCTCTGAGCTAACGTGGCAACATGATGCACCCAAGATGGCCCTGCTGGACCTCCTATGGGTTTTCAAATGGCTAATTCTAAAATAAAATAAATCAGAAAAACACATACAACAATACATTCTTTACATATACTCAATATTATATTACATTTTGAAACATAATGAATGCTAGCTCTCTTTTTACACAGCCTTTTAACCGAAGGGAGTTTCTACTTGCTCTTGTCACTGAGTGCTTGCTCTTGGGGGATTTGTTGGGTCCCTGTAAATTAATATTTCAGAACATCGCATCGACCTGCTCTGTCAAACCGCTGAATGTGTCAGCTGTGTTCAGCAGGTCCAGTTCCTCACAGACTTTGAATAAACTGACTGAACAAAATCGTTCCTATCCATGTCTTCCCCTCCCCTCTGCTCACGTACCCTTGGAGAATCCCAGCTTCTGCGTGACGGTGCGTGCGATCTTGGAGGTTGTGGCGTCACTGTACAGGTACACCTCGTCCACGCTGTGCCAGTCCACGTGACTGCGGCTCAGCTTCAGACTGTGAACGGCTGCCAGACAATCACACAGTAATTAATAGCAAGTGGCACATTTCCTTCAGCTTAGTTAAATCATCAGTACCCAAGAGGGTATGAGGAGTGTGTGTGTCTGTGTGTCTGTGTGTCTGTGTGTGCGTGTGTGTTAGCGTGTGTGGACTCAGCTAAAATAGCAAACAAACAAATAAATAATAAATAAAAACAAATAAATAAATGTTTTCACACACCCTGCAGCCTGTATATCAGTGTCTTTCCTCAGCTGTATCATTCAAACCTCTACAATACTTATATCCAGTTTGTCATATCCCCCCCCCCCGCCCCCCCCGGCACATTTTGGTTCCCGCTCTGTTGTTCCGTGTCTCACCATCCTTGCTGTCCACCGTGGTCGTCACCGCCTCCATCTCATACGTGTCCCTCATCTGTTGCCCCCGGAAATGGGCAAGATGCTTCTGCTCAATCAGGTCGCTCTCGTCCTCCTCCAGGGGGAGCCATGTTCCATCAATGAACCACTGGCCCCTCATCACAGGAATACGGTCTTGCTCTGATTGACAGTATTTGGTTAAAGTGTGTGACTGCCAGGCTTTTCAATTATCGTTAAGTGACAACAAATTAATGATGAAAATTAGACAAGAATGAACAGAAATTCTTGAGGTATCATGAAAATGAACTGTGAAATGTTGTAAATACGACCAAGTGTGCCATTATTAAGAGAAGCAGTTAAAATAGTTAAATATGAATTATTGTTGTTTGTTCAGCCCGCCATTCCATTCCACAAGGTCAGACTAATAAATCAGAAACATCAGAAATGCATTGGCCTTGATATTAGTTGACTCGTGTAGATTGTGAAGTGTTCACTACAAACTACAAATGTAATTAACTAGACTAAAATTGATGTAGTTAGTTTGACTAAAGCGTGAATAAAATTAAATAAAACTTTTCTCAAAATGCAGTCAATAAAAAAATGGGGAGTGTCCCCATATGTCCCCAACACAACACAAAAGACCAAGCAGAAGAAGGAGCGACAGCACGGCCAGGATCTACACTTTGCACCATTTGTTGACTTTTTATTGGCAGTGCTGTTATTGGCCATATTAGGTGTTCGTCTGAGCTCATCACAACGTTCAAATGTATCTCTTGGTAGTCAGTAAGCGGCTCCTTTGAGGATAAATTCTATCACTCATCAGTGCATCAGTTGCAGTGTTGTGCCATTATCTTTAGTTTCCTCGATCAAAGACAATTATGTTGTCAGTGTAATTTGTCTTTGTGCAAAATTAAAAACTACAGAGCCGTTGGTGGGGTACAGCCGGGGCTTGGGGGGAACAGATCTGATTAACGCTGCAAGTTTCCCTTATTGGGGAGGAAGATTGCATTTTCAGCCCTCTTTCACCCAAACTACTGATCAGGCTTTCTTCGTGAAGCCCGGATTAGGTGGAGAAATGGAAAAGCTATTTGATTTTTGAGCAGATGTTGATATTGTACCAAACGGGGACAAAAATTTGGGAATGTAAAGCGCACATTAAATTACTTTTGTTGACAGAGCAGAACTTGTTGCTGTAAAAGAACTATTTGAGGTTTTATTTGTCCTTATTTCGTTAATTAAATTACTCTTAGTCATGAGAGTAGTTGACTCACATCATCTTCAAAAGTCTACATATAAATGTATAATGAGCATGTGTTGGCTGAAGTCCCAATTGGCAGAGCAATGTGATTATCTAACACAAAGACAGTGCAATTAACGGTTTAATTAAAGGTGCAATTAACACTCAAACATCACGTTAATTCTGGTTTTATAAAAACCTAAGATAGGTTCATTTATACTACTTAAATTGCTGCTGGAAGGAGCTTTTCAGTCGGATAATGTGCTGTTTGTTGTGGGCTGGAGTGAGCGGTCTGTCCCACTCAGCATCAGCAGCGTGTCGGGACGGACGCTGCTGATGCTGGTGAGATACACGTGACGCGGGTGCGATGCTCGTGAGGTGCTGCTGGAGAAATGCTGGAGATGATGGTGCGTAAAACAGGTCAACGCGGATCATCGGCCTGCTCACGGTTCCAGTAGACCGGGTAGCACTCCTTCTCCCGGATGTCCACTTCGTAGAGCCCCCCTCGGACACACACTGCCTCCACGCTGGTGCTGACATCGTCCGGATCCCTCGCCTCCTCCGACCCGGAGCGCCGCGGTGCCGCCGCCGCCGCCAGCGGCTCCGCCCGGACCCCCCCGTCCTCCTCCGCGCCGCTCTCCGGCTGCGCCTCGCCGGACCTGGCCGCCTCCTTCCCCTCGGCCTCGGCGGGATCCGCGGGGCGTTTGACCTTGTCGGGGTGCAGCTCGCAGAACCTGGCGTACGCAGTCTCGATTTTCAAAGAGTCGTGCCCGACGAAGGGCTTCCACGTCCGCTTGTCCTCCTTGTAGAACCAGCGCACCTCCTCGGGTCCGAGCTCCGTGACGATCTCGCCGCGGTGCCGGGAGCTGTTGGAGCGGACGCCTTTCTTGGCTGTCACGTTGCCGTCACTTTCGGTGTAGTTCTGGTCGATGTCCAGGAAGGCGGAGGCTGCGAATCCCTCCCCGGCCAGGCCCAGCATCAGGCCGTCCTGGGAGAGCCGCTGCAGGTGTCCGTCCATGCCGGGCTGCGGCGGGGAGACTCCATCTGCCATCGGGCTCTCCTCGTAGCCGGACACGAACACGTCGTTGGCCATGTCCCACTCGCTGCTGCTGCTCACCGAGTTGTTCTCCGAGCTCTGCTGTCGGACCGTCGCTTTATCCTGCACGTCGCTCATGGCTCCACCGCCTCCAACTGATGAGAAATTAAAATTAAATATAAATTAAAACCACTTTGATGTCTTTGCGGTCTCCCGGGATGCCGGATTAACGGTTCGTCTCTGCCCAGCTGGTAACATCTGTGCGGCGCTCCGCGGTGATGGCGCTGCGCCGGAACATCGTCGTTATGGGCGACGGTTTTGGAAACACACGCGTTCTTTTCTTTCCTCCCTTTTTCACATAGTGAATTTTTCTCCGTGGCTGCTGGAACAACGCATCTCTGGATGACGCTAGCTAGGAGGGGAATCTCAGTTGTCTCTGCGTGCAAAGTCAGTATCGGCGAGGCGAACTTCCGGTTCAATCATTTCAGAATAAACTTCAACTAGCTTCGGTGGTGATTGGTATGGCGAGTTTAACACAACCACAATATGGAATAAATGTAGAATCGTATAAGTGTGTAACACTAATTAGCGTGTAACACTCAAACTTGATTACTTCGATGATATCTGAAAGCTATTTGATAGACGTAGGTATGAGCAGCCAGATGTCACCTCCGGGCATGTGAGATGCGTCTCTCACACCGCCATCTTTCTCAGGGGGTAAGATACTGTTTGCGAGTAAAATGGCACATGTGGGTAAGAATATAAATATCTATACTTTTTATTACTCTGCTCTATCATTGTGTATAATAGTGTTCTTTTGAAGATGAATTGATGATTATTCCAAATGGATGACACCACAAAATGCTTAAAACATCCATCCATTAATTCATCAACATAATTCCATCTGCCTAATAAATTACCAATCAATTACATCTTTACAGACAATCCCTTTGTGAGTAGCAACACACAGCACTGAAAAAATAAAATCAGTGACAATTTAGATGTTAAAGATTACATTTGTCTTAACCACTCTCTTAAATGCATCGCAGTCATTCAGTAACCTATTCATTTTTTACATTATCAACGTAAACATTTATCATAAACCTTAAATTAGAATAAGACTCGATACATAGAAAATATTCATTTTACACTATGCATGGTGCAGATAAAATACAGACATATAATGACGTGCCTCACAGACATACATCAATTAGAAGCTGAATTAAGAGACACTGCCTGAGTACAGCAGAGGTCTTGACCAAACAGAGCATCAAGCTGTACATTTCCAGCACCTGCCTGTGACTGGAAAATTCAATGGTTCAGAATCAGAGGTACATGTAGCTGTTGCAAAATAAACACCAAATTAAAGTGAGGAATGTGCCCATGTGTCCGTGCACCTTTGTCACTGACCAATGCATTCTTTCAAATGTTTTGAAGCAAACCTGGTGTCTTCATAAATGCAAATAAGAATAAAAAGAAAAGGAAACATTTTTTTTTAAATCTAGGCAAACTGCATGCACAGTCAGCGCTAATTAATGGCAATGTGTCAAGGGGCCTCCGTCCTGAAGCGGCAGTCCTTGCACAGCAAACACCTGATGGATAGTGAATGATGAGCACATCAAAGCCATCTGATGTGTCTCTGGCCAAACACACACACACACCGGCACTCACTCAGAGGGGCAGCAAACTGAAGCCCCCTCGTGTGCTTCCGGCTCAGCAGTTATTTGTAAAAGTATGATTGACTGAACACTGAGATCACTTACATTAAAATAGAGTACTATGTACAACCTAAATGAATAAGCACTCAAAAAAGTTGCAAAAATACTGAATTCAATGACTTTAATGTCAATGATGGAAATATTACATAGATATTCCATAGACCAGACACTCCAAACAATGAAAACTAGAGTACCTTAGAATTAGTGTTGTTATTAGGAAACGTATATCAAATCACTCACTTTCTGCTCCTCTCGGGCCACCGTAGTTGCATCACGGGACTTCCGGTCATGGCTGACGCTCGGATGTTTACATCGGCGTTCTTCGTTTGACAGCCTTGTTTTGCCTTCCAAACGAGCGGGGATGGCAGCGGTTTTCCTTGTGACGCTGTACGAGTACTCCCCGCTCTTCTACATCACTGTTGTCTCCCTGTGTTTCGTCGTCACCGCCGCCATGGTGCTCGGCTGGTGAGTGGCGCCGAGCCGGGATAGCTTAGCTTAGCTTAGCCGCTGGTGAGTGGCGCCTAGCCGGGTTAGCTTAGCTTAGCCGCTGTCGTCATCACCTCAATTAAAGCATACAATCACACGTCCTGCTCATACACTCGAGTTTATTGGCATGAGTAAAGCTATTTTAGATTTGCTAAGCAGCTGTTAATAAAAGCTTCTGTGTCTGCATACAAGACTCTGATTTGTGCGTCTGTCTTAGTTAAAGCTGTACAACAACATTAGCTGTATTGTTTTCTTCTTCTTTTGGTTACTGATGGCTCGCCAACAACAGGTGCAGGCAGGTGTTATAGCGCCCCTGCTGACCGGAAGTAGCTCCTTGCCGGACCACACTGAGACTAACAAGTCAGCTGTCTCATGTTGTGCAGGTTTGGCTTTGATGTCCCGGTGATCCTGCGCAGCTCTGATGAGACCGAGTCCATCCTACCAACACCTGAAAAACAAATGGTTCAGGTGACCAATCCCTTCGCCCTGCAGATGGGCTCCGGGCCGGCATGTGTTGCTGGTGAGAAGAGTAAGTCAGTGTCTTATTGTCTCATTTGTTTCTCAGATGTAACAGTTGCTTCCACCACTGTGCAGATGGTGTGCGGGTGAAGCCGGGCTGCCTGGAACCCTGCGTGCTCAGCTGCTTCTGGGGATGCGAGATCCGAGCTCTACAAGGAGCACTGCAGGCCCATCGGGGCGGGCTGAGACTCGACACGCCCCAACATTTTCAGGAGGCTCTGCAGCGCCGCTACCTCCACTGTCAGAGCTTCTTGTATCCTTTACAACTCTGAGAACAAACAAATGTTTCCCACTCCTTGTTTTCATCTTCATCACCCCAGGATCCTTGTTTTCCTTTCAGTAGTTTACCTTTTTAAATTCACCACTCAAACCCAAAATACACCAATCGGTCACATTTGCGAAAGTTTTCATTAAACAAGCATCAAAAGAGGGAAAACTCGTTAGTGGACAGAATGAGGGTGATTGGTCGCATTCTGTGCCTGCCTGCAGCCACCAGAGAAAGTGGATTTTGCCTTTAGTGTTACAAAGGGGAGATACTTACTTTTGAGACATAAACATCATCAACATGAAGATAACCATGAAGATCCATGTAACACATTGCACACTCCAGCTATAATCTGCTACACTAAATTAACAGATAACAGGGTCGTTCTCCAGTGGCAATTTATTGATATGTAAATTGTTTTGTGGTGGACGGTCCCTTTATAATCCTCACTGCATGAAGACAAATGTCTCTGCGTTGTCACCACGTGAGCTTCTGTGGTTCGGCTCTTTGACCCCATGCTCTCAGTGTCGACGGTGAGGACAGTGAGGAGCGCCACACGCAGATCCCAGCCGATCAGGGGGTCACAGACTTTGGTCCGTTGCCAAGGGAGCGCTATCCCCTCGTGTGTGTGCTGACACTAGCAGCATCAGAGGCCCGGGACGTGTACAACATAGTGAGTTTTTTGCTTGATGTGATGAAGACTGTGCGGCTGAAAAACCTTGTGGCATAGAGAAGTGGTCCAGAAGTTCTGTTGTGAATGTTATGCTGCCTGGTGTCTCTTTCAGGTGGCCAGTGTAACAGTCATTCATGTACCGGACGACAAATACAAGCTTTCTGTTCGGATCCTCTTTCACTACCTTCTCACCTCACAAGGACAAATGTACGAGTTAAAGGTACATCATCTTTCTGTTGTCAATCTCCGCTGCTTCACATTCAACATGTTTCATCAAATGTTATTAGTAAATCTATTGATTAGGCATTGTTATTCTCGTATTTTGTGCCATATGGCCTGTAATTCTTTTTCATTATTTGCAGTCTAGCTTCATGCTTCATTGTTCTTCATTTATTCAGCTACTTTCTCTTTTCTATTTTTTTACCCTTTTATATGCCTTTTATTGCGCTCACAGTCACTCTTGCTTTTACTGATGTGTGATGCACTACTGGATGTTGTGTGTGTGTGTGCTTGTCCGGTGGCAAACTAGTTTCACTGTTGGTGATTGATAGTTCAGTCCAGTAGACTAATGTAACTGAAAGGTTTGCATGATGTCTTCACATGACAACTTTACATCTCTTCCAGCCTCTTTTCATGTCAGCAAATAATGTTGGAACGTCTGGGTCTGTTGACTCAGACCAGAATACGCATCCCAGTGAACCCAGTGAGGAGGAGTCAAGCAGATTGCAGCCGGAGCTGGGGGGAAAAGTGGAGGAAGAGGAAGAGGAAGATGAGGACTGGTCAGAGGGGAGTGGCAGAGACTGTGTGGTGTGTCAGAATGCAGCAGTGAACAGAGTCCTGCTGCCCTGCAGGCATGCATGTGTGTGTGACAGCTGTGTGTCTCACTTCCAGCACTGTCCCATCTGCAGGGCCTTCGTCCTGGAGTCTTTCGCACTGACGCTGGGGCCAAATGTTGCAGAGCGATGACTACATGTGCAGTATTGCATGTTAGGTCACATGCAGTCAAATAGTAAGATCTGCATGTGAAGCTTCCACCACGGAAACTGCAGCAGTAACAGGCCCCATGACACTGGAAGGAAGACAAATAGAAAAAGACGAGCAGCAAGCATTTACTTTAACTAAGCATCTCCCGCTTTCTACAGCAGGTGGTACAGTTTGATCAGAATGGCAACAGAGACATTTTTTGTCTCTACTGTGCATACATGATAACAAGCAGAGTGAAGCGATTATGCCACGTCAGATTCCATTTAACATATCAAGTGATGCAGGAACATCTGCTGGACTTCAATGCCGTCTTTGACACTTTCGTGTGAGAGAACCCCTTCGATCAACGCTGCAGTCGGAAGCACTTATGCTTTCGTTACACAGAAAGCAAAAGGGAACCAAAAATATCCACTTTCTCAAGCAGCTGCAGGGAGGTAAAGAATACAACCACCAACAATTACCTTCTAAAAGAGAAGGTAGTTGATAACAAATGTGTTGCTTGTGTCGATGAATGCAACCAATCTCTCACCTCTCTTCTGCATTCACATGGATTCATATGTGACTGCAGCACTGCCGCATCTCATTATATGTACCAACCAATCAGTCGTTTGGACAGAACATGATAGGTTGCATTCCTTGCTGTTGCAGCCATGAGAAAATGTGGGGTTTCTGATGTTCTTGCGGAGTAGGCGATACATCAATCAAAATGAAGACGAGGTTTATGAATCATGTGACACATCATACACTAAAAAGTCCTGGTATGGAGCTTCTCTGATGTACCTCGGTTATGAAACTACCGTGGTCAGTTATTTTTCCTCTCCCTCCTTGTTCAGCTGTTCCATTCTTTTTTGGACAGTTACTGAGGTTCACACAGTCACCAATATTGCGTGCGTGTTTGGTTATTTTTATCTTACATGAAGTTGGATGGTCATGACCTTTTATTTTATCATTATAGTGTTATTTACTGTGTGTAATGAAGCCCAGACTGTAACGTGTGTGGAGGAAAGTTGTGTGGTTTTCATTCATGTCAAAAAAAAAAGAAATAACAAAGATCATGGTATTTTTTATGTACATATGTAACATTTATTTATGTTTGCTTTATATTGTGAATGTATTTGTTTCTTTTATAGTGTCTGTCCTTCGTTACAGGAAATATGCAGTATTTATTAACCACAGGCAGCGATCTATGAACATGCAAAAGAAGGCAAATGTGAACTGTGAAGAATTAAAAGATTTTAGATTAATTTAACACCTATGTGTTTTGATTTTATGAGGGAGGAATGAAAAGATTCCTCATCTGGTGAATCTGCAAAAAAGGCAATTGTAGTTTTACATGACGCACAAAATGTTTGATTTAAAAGACCTTTCTTTAATGGCTGCAGTGGATGACGGTCTGCCAGATTATTACACTTAACCGACGTGAATAAAAATGTCAACCTATGAAGGATTCTCATGTCTTGTTCATAAGAACCCCCGCAGACATACGTGATAGAAACATGATATCAGTGGTGAAATTCATTTGTTGAACATGTACATAGAAACTTACCAGAATACAATTTTTATTTAATACAAAATGGTGCAGTGACCAACTAAGATGGGCAACCGCAGCAAGGGACTATTTATGCAATCAAACTGCCACTTTAACAGGCCCCGTTTAAGACAGAATATATGTTCCATTCTTTACACTGATGTTTTAAGTTTCAATGTTCTGGTATAACAGACTTCAGGTGAAGTCAGTCAAGAGTATTAGAACAAAAGCTGCTTTCACCATAGCACTAAAAGGGATTCAGAGAAATGAAGGGTCATGAATTGGAAAAAAAAAAAGAATACAGATAATTGTTTATTTCTGTAAATGAAGGTATTATACAAGTGTTCAGTGGGTTGCCAGAAGTGACCGAGCTCTTTGATCCAGTGTGAACACTGAAGCGAGTCAGACTAACAATGGAATCAGGGGTTGTTACTCAGTGAAAGTCACTTTGGTGGCAACTGGAAGGACAAATGTTGTAATGTTGCTTCCCACAGATATAAAGAAACATTTTCTGGCCTTAAGCATACAACACAGCAAGTTCAAGAAAAAGTCATGAAGAGAAAAGGACTATAATGGTTTATACAGGCTTGTAGTCCAACTTGGATTCCAGCTTCTTTGAGTCGGCCACCTTCCGCACAGCTTTCATGAAGTCTTCCTGAGTGACGTACTCACGGTCGGAGCGGATGGCAAACAGACCTGTGGAGGAAGAGCATCGAAAAAAGGCTCAAGGACAGGCACGGAGTTGCCGGAAAATCAGCACACCACGACAATGAAAGACGCCACACCTGCTTCTGTGCACACGTTCCTCAGGTCGGCTCCATTGAAACCATCCGACAGCTTCACAATGGCCTCGTAATCTGGAGACAAAGAGTCACCACAGGAAGTCCCAGAGATAGAAGTTAGATACACAGAAATAAAAACAAATTACATCTTTTTTTAATTACTATTTGATGACTCTCTTTGAGTGTGCAAGTGATTTACATTCAAAAATCAATGTAAACGTGCAAATGCACCCGATGGCCACTCAGCATTGACATTCTGGTACTGACCGATCTCGCCGTGCTTGGTGATGGGGCTGGAGTGGATCTTAAGGATGTCGAGGCGGGCCTGCTCATTGGGCAGCTCGATGTCTGTGGAGCAGAAGGCAAATCAGGAT
>CAESWR010000871.1:163452-186553 GCA_903171835.1 Mullus surmuletus
TCCAACTGGAATGAAAATGAGAGACTGACAGATTAGAGTTCACAACAATAAAGGTCAGGATAAACCAAGACATTGACATTAATCCCAAATCACACAAAATCCGTATTGTACATGCATAAACAATACCATGATAATATACAGCATCAATTCAGGATCAGGTGGACAAATTATATTGATCTATGATTGACACACATCAACTTAATTCTTTGGAATATTTTTAGTCGCACAATTTGGGGTTTTGGATCAGAGAAGCACCAACCTGTCTGCGGCAGCCGACCACATATCGAGGCCCATTGGTGGCCTTGACGATGACTGGAGTTAAACACAAAGACGCACTTCAATAACATGTTTGGCACAGTATGACAAATAAAAATGTGAGACTTCTTCAAACCAACTTACATTTCTCCTCGGTCAGCTGTTTCAGTACTTCACCAACAATCTACAAGAAATGAAGCACAGACATGATTTGCGGAGTTCCTTCAATCCACAGTCGAAATGCTTTACTTTATTCCAGTTTGATTTCGCTAAAAGCTTGTGCAGCCTGAAAAGTAAGTTGACATGTTTTCATGTTTTTTCTTGTTTACATCTGAATGTTAAGAGTCACTGCATCATCTATCATCACTTAAGATGTGACTATGATATGCGGGCATGTTTCCAGAATCAGTAACTGTAACAACAAACATGTTAGTAAAGCCAAGTGTGGAAAACTCCAAAAAGATGAGATCTTTTGGCATATCTAACATCTCTCCCTGTCCTTGCAGCTCGGTACACCATGTGTGGGAAGAATAAGCAAACAGTGTTACTCAGAAACACCTCCTGGTCAAACACTGTTGACATCCAGACTCCACAGGGCTGTGAAGCTCCACGCGTGTCAGCATCCTTACCTGACCAACACTTTGCAGAGCCTTCAGGTCGTTTTCCGATTTCTCATACTGTTTGGTTTGTTCTCGGAGCTGTTCTCTCACTGTGGGACAAACGGCAGGTTAAATCACCGGTTAGAAGCACGTCATCGAGCGGCCACAGGTTGGTGTGAGAGTCGGAGCCGCAGCCTCAGGAAAGCGCTCCTACACACACGTTAGCTTAATGCTAGCGTTCGCAAAATGGCTCTCTTTGAAGCTTTTACAAACCGCTTTTAATAAACATATAACAAATACGCGGGTTCGTGTGGATGTGACCCGCCCGGGTGACGAAAGGCACTGACGCAATTCATAACAAAGGCTGCCGAAGCTGTTGTTGATCTACTTCTCGTTAGCTCAGCTAGCATGTTAGCATGCTAGCTCCCATTCAATTGCACGGGGATGCTACGTGCATGACAAAGCACTAGCTAGCTGACAGGCTAGCTGCCGCGGACTGTGCGCATCGCTCCGGTCGTCGCACCGAATAACCGCGGACATTTCTGCCGAAGAGCGCAGGGGAAGATAAACACGCTCTCTTACGTTCTTTCAACCGCCCGTCAACTTCTTTGTGCTCCAATAATTTCTTTCTGTAGTCTTGAAGCGCCTTCTCCCTACTGTCCGCCATGATGCCGCGCTGAATGCTGGGTAATCGCCGCGTCACTCAGCTCACCGCCGCCGAGCAGCGACGCTCAAAACAGCAGCAAGAGTGGACGCCCATTTGTGTCATGTGATTGAAAGAGAAAACCTTCAGCACATCAATACAACTTTCAAACTGATGAATCACGACGCCCATATATATATATATATATGTATATATACATGTTAAGATGCTAAATCATAATTCAGAACTTCTTTATTGTTAGTTTTTGCACCTTATTTGGAAAGGTGCATCAATCATGTAATATCATCATATTATATATCATATCATGGTTAGAGGCTCTTTTTTCATGTGGGGGAAATGTGCATCATATCATATCATTCCCAACCAAGACTGGATCACGTAGATTTGGACTGATTCTGAGGTTTCTTATAGAGTTTTTCACTGTCACAGTCACAAAGCTATGCTCATGGAATTGATCAGACCTCTGTTAAAATACTGATGTGTAAACAGCATTTTTAAGGCCAGCTATATGTAAAATTGCCTCAATCTAACTATTTAAATTCAATCTTGTTTCCATGCAACAATATAAAAGGCGTACTTTTGAAAGACAGGGCAGGGCTCTTTTTATGAACTTGCGAACAACTGCAGGAGTGACTGATTAAATGAGAGGATGTCCAACAATTACAGCCAGGAAACTTCACAGCAGAGCCGAAAGTGAACAGAGTTGCTGCTGTGGAACCTTTGTATCAGTTGAGTTAGTAAAGAACATCAAGGTCCTGAACTGACTTTGAAAACACAGATCCGAGAGCCATTCAAGATTTCTTAATGACCTCATTATTGCTTTCACATTAGAGACATTAATAATCTTACTAGAGGGGCACAGACAGCATCAGCAACATCTCAGTGTTGCTGTATGTGGCTTTATTTCTACATATTTTGTGTTTTCTTTCATCTATTAACATCCTTCATAATTATTATTATTAGTAGTAGTAGTAGTAGTAGTATTTATTCCTTGCCCATAACCGTGATTTTGACCCCCTGAACATGCTCGAAAAGTGACAAAATTCTCAAGGATCGTTGGGCCTAGTGAAACATTTTAGATTTTATGCCCATAAGCAGACATGTCAGTGAAGATCAAAAGTTATTCAAAAAAATGTTTTCCAACGAAGGGCTTGTCCGTGATGAAGCATTTCCTGGAAATAAATCAATGCAATATGGCTATGAACCTCCGTTACTCCTTTGATCATAGCATCATAGGGAAATAGCCTCTTGAACAAAGTAGCTTACATGGTGAAGATGAAAAGGTATTAAAAGTCTTGTGGTGCATCGAAGGGCGTGGCCTGAACCTTTTGGAAAAAGTGGCTTAAAGGTTTCGAAGAGGGCCTTCGCTCTTTGAAGAAAACAACTCTGAGCTGTGCGGAGGGGACAGTCGCAAAGCAGAGGATGTCACGGGGGCGTCAGCAGCAAGGAGGCTCGGGCCCGTCAGTCCCCCCCCCCCCAGGGGCCTAGTTTCCACTTTGCTTTTTCACACTCAAAAACAATTGTCAATGAGGACATCCTAGATCTCAAACACCATCTTTGGAAAAACATCCGTTGTTGTATGCGAGGTGGGCAGGTTGGGTGGTTATTTCTGTCTGCTGCCAGAAGGTGGCAGCAGAGATATTTGCAATGTTCTCACATTGGACAGAAAGACTACCTCTCATCATGTGTACTGCTCTGCTGGCAGTTGCTTTCCTCCAGCTCTCTCTGCTTTAATCCGACAGCACTCAATAAAAATGTTCTTACATTTTATGTATCTATTGCAAACAAAAGGTCATGAACGAAACCATGACCGGTGCTGATGGATGTCTACATCAGACATGGAATACATATGTGTGTATATATTTGTGGGTCAATAAAAGATTTGTATGTTTCAATCTCAAATTTCTTTCAACCCATGCTGCTGTCCCATTGTGCAATCAAGTCTGTCTGTGTCAGTCATGGCAGACCCTTTGATAGATTTGAAGAAGTGCACAACAAACATTGATGGACTCTGACACACTTGGAACAAACATGTCATAAAGAATGGGCTAAAATTAAACCCAAGAGAATACAAAAGCTGCTCAGACGGCTTCCCAAGAGGTCGGATGTAGTAATTAAGGCCAAAGGGGGGGAACTGTTATGACTTTTCGAACCTTTCGACAATGTTGTTATTTTGATAATGAAGGACCATGTATACAAACATAAGAATATTGATCAGACTCACATGGCAAGAGGAGCATGAACCATTAACCACACACCATCAGGTTTATGTTCCAGAGTGTGTATCTACATAAGTTGGGACCTATATCAGTACACATGCGACATTTTCAATGCAGCAGCTTGCAAATAACGATACATCGCTTAGGGTTTACATAACTGGTAGGATGTTTTGTGCAGGCATTCGTGTGTTTGTACATGTAATCAAAAATGGTTAACCCTCCTGGAATTACAGTATTTATATATTTACAGAATATATAAATATTCTGTAATGTTTCACTGGATATTTCTCAGGAACTTTGAGATGAGTATACAGTATGGCAGTACAACATCCAGCTTAAACACAAAAAACATGGTATCCTCACACAAATACCGGCAGGGAGATATGCTTCTGTTGAACTTGCATTAGTGGATGTAGCAATGAATTTTTTTCACAGATAAAGATTTTTTAGAAATGTTCCAGAGTCTTTGCGATGACGTCCGTCCCTAAGAGAGATTTGTAACTTTAAAACAATGTTGTCAGATTTGCTCACAATTTTGTGTCTCAGCAGTTTCGATTTGGGGCACTTCTAGTAAAAAATGATTATATAAAAGGACTTACTTTCTATTCTCGATTTTCAGTACAAAGTGTATTCCATAATATAAATATCGATGTTAATGGACAGTCAGTATACTAGAGGAGGTTCAACACTCGCCTCTGCACATCTTGCTTCAAGTAAACTGAGTTGCTCTGAGTCAAAGTGGAATATAAACATTGTGATTAAAAAGGGCCATCTCACGCCTTGTTTTCATCCCATCTCGTGTCTGAGCCTGGGAAAATATCTTGTAAAAGGAGGCTGTGAAACGTCCGCTTGATTCTCTGGTCCACATTTTTGTACTTCAATCAAACCTTTTCTGTTGAATCATGTCCATGACATGGTTCAATTATTGGTCCCCAATTTAACATTGACAGACGTCAGAAGACAGAAAGAATTCAGCTTCTCTCTAATCCAACAAGTGGACATTAGGAACCTTAGGACCACATGTCCTTTATGTCATAGCTGTCATTTTTTAGGTAAAAATGTGACAAGAATAGAGAGCGACATCTTCCAGTATTCCAACTAGTCTGACACGGCTGTGAGGACCGTTGACCTGTTCTCTGCAGCAGCTGGTAGAAAGCAGAGAGTGCCTTTCACTCACTAACATGCTTCACAAGTGGAAGGAAGTTCCCCTCTGTACGACTTATGACGATGACCCTTGCTGTTGCACCACTGTTGGCACGCCTGCAGGGTCATTTCTTTTGCTGGTGCACTGAGGCCTAAACTAAGTAAAAAAAAGTTGTTGAAGATGCTTTAACAAGCAAAGTTTCCCAACCCAGTTTGCCGTTGATACAGATGCGATGACCTACAAGAACAACTCAATGTTTGGTCCTTATTACTAACAACAGTTATTTCTGACAATCTCCCTTTCACATGAAGCAGATTGAGACCCCCCCATCCCCCTCCTGGAATTACAGTATTTATATATTTACAGAACCCCAGCAAATGGCTTACAATTAGAAGCATTTGGTGAAAGAGGCAACTCCCTTTAATTTAAGAAACCATGAAACATGACAGGCAGCCATCTTAGTTCATGCATGGATTGTTTACATTCTTCATAAACCCCACAAAGCAATGCTGCAGTGAAGAGACACAAATATGGTGCTTTTTCAAGGAGGCAGTCAGCAGTCAAGGAGGCAGCCAGCTGCTGGCAAGGGGATGACAAAAATTATGAAGTGGAAGACTGAGTTTGGAATTAAACAAGCAGAATCCCATCCTCTTGCACCTAAGAACATATTCTGAACATTTTAAACATAACACGCTTTATAAAAAGACTCGCTGACTAAAATCAACTTTTCCTGCTGTTAACATGTGTTTGGTGATTGTGACAGAGGTGCTACCTATCCTGCTAATATCTAACAAAGGTCTCTAATTAGTAGATATATTTTTGTATTTTATAAGAATAAATTACTACACTCTTATTTACCGTTAAAGTGATCAGTAGAGGCAGAGACAGTTTCTTTTGACTCACGCTGCAAGTAGCTTCATGTACGTAGACGAGACAAAGAGCTAATGAAACATTGGGGTTTTGTGTGTGTATGCACTTTGAAGTTGACATGATGAGCTGCAAACCACAAAGAAGGTATTTCAAATGCTGACTCAAAACAGAAGGCCGCACAGCCAAACTCAAAAATGAATGCAAAGATTAGAAAAACATACCCGGCGTTTGAACAGTTGTGCACAGAGGAGGTGACAGGATTTTGCAGAAATTGGTCTTACCAGGGAAGATGTTTGCGAGGATAATGTGGGGGAGATGAAGGAATGGTGGAATTCAGATAGACAAACTGGCAGAGGTGCAAGTGGAGATGAGATGTGATGGAATTAAGGAGAGATGCACAAAACAAAGGAGAAATATGAGGCTATTGTCTAGGCTAAAAATAGTAACATTTGAGTTCCACAAACTTGTGTTCCTGAAGTTTGTTCTGACTCGTATGACAATTATGATTGACCTCATTGTTTCAGATGCGACCCCATTGCTGAGCTCTTATCCTGATCAGAGGCTTTGCTGGACTCTGGATGACTGAGAACTTCCACACAGTACAAACCAGATTAATTTCAAAAACTGATGAGATTCCATTTGAAATCATCAGCTTTGTGTTAATTAAATAACAAACAAACAAATATGGCCTCCATCTACAAGTTTTCCATGAAGTCACTTTGTGTGAAAATCAGTCTTGAAACTTGGTCCTGTTTGGCAACATTGTAAGTGTTGCGTTCATTCATTTGGAGAACTTGACTGCCTGAAATGTCTGACTCGAAAAGTACACATTTGCTATTTCGTAATTTTTTTCCGTACAGCCATAAAATATGTCAGAGCTGCTGGAGATGGTAGGGTGTGTTGATCATTCAAATGGGATCTAAAATGTGTTTAATCTTTGCAAGGGTACTTGACTGACGAACCAGTTGTGTTTTTTCTTTATTTGACCATTATTACCACGAATGTGTGAATGTTGCAACATTAACAACATTTGTTCAAACCTGTAGGAGTGACATTAAGTTAGTTTCATTTGAGTGGTGCAGGCATTTTGGTTAGTGGCACTCCCTCACTCAGAATAAATACAACACAAATAATGGGCATGCAACGTGCTAAATAAATATCAATATACAGTATTTATACTAAAGTAGAAAGAGTTTATTGACTTAAAAAAATAGATTTTATGAAAATACAAATTACCCTAAAATTCCAATATTATGTCACTTTCCTCCAAATGTCAAAACAATTCAACCAATACGGTAAAAAAATCAATGTTAATCATCACTGATTTCCTTCCTGTCACGGTGCAGGGAGTTTCAAAGTGTGAGAAAACTCCACTTCCTGTTTTGTTTAACTGTGTGTCAGAGGTGATGAGATTAGTTTCTGCCTCGTTGAAGATCCGCAGCCAAAAGCTGGACAGGCCTTGAGAGTCACTTGTCCCCCATAAATCCTCATGTCCTCGCATCCGGAGTTGCACAGCAGGACATCTCATCGGTCGGTCTAGATGGGGCACTCAGAGTCTTCTTGGGGATAAATGTGGACTTGCGCAACTTCCTCCACATGACTTTTATAATGGAGGGGCGCAGGATGATGAAAACCCAGGGGTTAATGATGGAATGGAATGATAGAAAACGGAGAGCATTCAGGTCAGATTCATTATCCTCGCCTCCTCCGCCTAAGAGGTTTATGTACACTCGGATCTGAGAGCAAAAAACAGAGGAGAGGAAAAGAACATAAAGACCAAGCCAATTTTGTCATTAAAACAGTAAAGGTTACCACATATACACTACTCAAGATAATGATGAACTTTCTTTAATGAAATACTGTATGTATATGCTGCTGGAGCATTGTAATTTCCCCATTGTGGGATAATAAAGAATTTATATTCTATTCAATGCTATTAACCCCCTTTTTATCTTATGTAGCTTCTTCATTTCTGCTTTGCTTTGAACTGTAAACTAGATATCGTGTCTAGACTGACTTCTGACTTTTAATGGGATCACAATCATGTTATTCGATTGCACAGACAGTTAGATCTCACACTGTGGCAGACCCCAAATGTGCCCTTCTCTTTACTGTAGCAGGGAGAAGGACCCTGGACAAAGAGCTGTCCCCCCGGGACGACGCTCACCATCCTCTGTTGAACTGGATTCAGTTCAATTTATCTGACTTTGCAACTCCTCAAAGTGGTGACTGAGGGTTACACTGCCTGAATGAAATGACAATAACTAACGACAATGGTCAGATCCGTGCACAATTTGCATAAATTATTTGTATAGCTCATGACTATATAGAAGTGCACAAGCTCTTACAGAGGCTGAACTGCGCCAAAACAGAACCACCCGACTGTGTGTTACAGTTTGATGGATCAATACCAGTGTGTTACAGGTGAATTGCAATGACACTGTTATTACACTGTTACAAACTTTTGACGGCATATTTGATATATCGATGCCAACAAATGTTTTTATGAGCCACTGATATGAAATGTTGCTCTGATGTGGCGCAACTTTGAATAAGTGAAGTCCAAGAAAGACTATCCATCCATAACATTCATCCAGTCAGCCTATCCATCCATCCGGCCAGCCAGCCACTCAGCCAGCTAGTCAGCCATCCAGTCTATCTATCTATTAAGCCATCCATCCATCCGGCCAGCCAGCCAGCCACTCAGCCAGCTAGTCAGCCATCCAGTCTATCTGTCTATTAAGCCATCCATCCATCCATCCATCCAGCCAGCCACTCAGCCAGCTAGTCAGCCATCCAGCCAACCAGTCTATCTATCCATTAAGCCATCCATCCATCCAGCCAGCCAGCCATCAATCCATTTATCCTCAGCCATTTCCTCCTCCCTGACTGTCTGATGAAAACTTTAGGTGTGTGTAACAATCAGCACTAAATTGAGTCCATCTTACCACTAAGGGCAAAGTGCAGCAGATGAACACCACGGTGATGGTGGCCAGCGGCAGCAGATGCTCGATCTCCTCCGTCATGGACAGCGAGGTGCGGTGTCCGGACGCGCCGCCGCGGGGAACTGTGTGTCTCTTGTACATCATGACCAGGTAGACGATGACGGTGATGTTGCAGATCTCCGTGCTGGTCGTCATGATGAGGACGGAGGTCGCGTAAAACCCGATGTAGACCTTATCCGCTCCTTTGTCACAGTGCATCTCCGGGAAGCACCACGTTCCGGGGCAGTACTGCACGTACTTCCCGAAGCCGAAGAGCGGCGCGACGCAGAAGAGGACACTGCACAGGTAGACCACCACGATGGACACGTGGCTGCGGCGCCTGCTCAGGTGCCTCTCGTAGAAGTAGGGGCGGACGATGGAGAAGTAGCGCTCCAGGGCCAGCATGCACAGCACCGTCAGCGTGGACAGGCTGAGGAAGGTCATGCAGAAGGCGAAGTAGGAGCACAGCTCGCCCTTGGCGCTCATCCCCAGCAGGCTCTTCCCGCGGCCGTAGGCGGTGAGCACCAGCGGGCTGACCGCCACCGAGCCCAGCAGGTCGGTCAGCAGCAGCGTGGTCACCAGGACGTGGTACACGGACGGGCTGTTGTTGGCGCGGCGGACGGTCAGCAGCACCAGCGCCATCACGTTCCCCACCACGCCGAGGGAGAACATGACGGCGGAGGTGAGGGGCTCCCCGTCCGTCACCTCCAGGCTGCGTCTACAGTTCGTATCGTTCGTATCGTTCATAGGCACGACTCGAGGCGGGGACCCTCCGACCGGGGCGAAGACTGACGGAGACCCAACCAAACTTCTCACTTCTAGTCAGAGTCGTGCTCGCCCCGCCCATCCTCTCGGCACTTTGGGTGAAATACGTGCGCACGTTGCGTCACTTCGTGTGGACAAAGCAGAACTCGCCCACGGAAGGAAATTGTTTCCCACAAGTCCACTAAACGGACTCTTGTGTCGTTAGAAGTGCTGAATGTGACCACGTCCGGGCAGACCTGGAACCTGCTGAGGGATGCTCTGCGCGGGGCTGCGGCTGCGCGCGCCCCTCGTGGCCCAATTGGTGAAGAGCACGCGCACTTTGGAGGCAAAGGTGCGCGCTCAAGTGTCCTCCTGGTTGGCAAAACAGCCTAAACTGCCCTCTTGGCTCGTTAAAACATGACAAACTGCCCTCCGGTGGCAAAAACGCGTGCCTGTGACGTGTCCTTTCTTTCTTTTTTTATAGAGAGAGGAGGAGGAATGAAGATGAGGATGCTTGCGGTGATGGAAGATAATCTATTGATGGTGACTATAGTTACCACCCGTGGCAACACAATAATGATGATAATAACAAAAATAATAATGCAGAAAGATGATTGATGTGTGAGGTCTTGAGTTATTGATGATGATGAAGGTGAAGGTAGCAGCAGCCTTCCTCTCAGCACCTACAGAGGGGGGGGAGGGAGAGGAAAGAGGAAGCACAAACCGCAGAAGAGAGACAATGCTGTTTTAGTCGACAATGTAACATGAGTACATTTGACTTTTGGCAGAGCGCATGAGGAAGAGGAGGAGCCCCGGTACATCATGGGAAGTCCCCCAGCAGTCTCGCAGCATCAAAGTCTGGACCACTTCATCCGTCTGTTTATTTCTTTCTAACTACAGACATTTACAACTGTGTACAACTGTGGGACACACATATTTAAATTATACATGTTTTAAATTCTGATACATTAAGCATCACACAGTTCTAACAATCTAATCACATCTTTATGGTCAGTGTGGCAGATATTAATCACATCTTTATGGTCAGTGTGGTAGATATTAATCACATCTTTATGGTCAGTGTGGTAGATATTAATCACAGTTATGCAGTGGAGTACTTCTTCCAGTTGTTACCTCTGCTAGAAAACAGTTTCATACAATTTGAAGCATCTGTTAGAGTTGACATGTGCATGGAGAATGTGAAATACTCTTCACAAAATATTGTATAGAATGAGGGAAAATCTGATTTAAAAGCATCTCTGAATATGTTTTGTTGGCTTGCAGAGGCATCATTTCCTGATTCATTTGAACGCTCCATCTGCTCCGTGAGATGCAGCGCGGCCTCCTCTCACACTCGAGACTGTGTGTTGAGTCGGCTCAGGGCGTCGTCGACAATGTCCAGCTCATGTTGGATTTGTGTCACCATGCTCCGGATGCTGCTGGTGTCCTCCAGGACGTCCACGCTCTGCGTGTACGGGTTGTAGTTGACGGTGAAAGGGCGGCTGATGGTTTTGGCAAACTCCCTGCAGGCAAGGCAAAATTTAAAATAAAAAATACTTTCTGAAGAGGGCGCTTAAGTTCAGCGTGTTTTCGAGGGCACTTCAGACATATTTATATTTTCTACAAATGGCACATTATATACCCTTAAAACAGACTAACTAGACTACTCAAGAGAGTTTGGAGTTAGGATCAGCATCCACAAGAACTGTGTAGATTCGACGGTGGACTGTGCAGAACACACAGAAACATGCGTGAAGGAAAAATTCCTCGGGGGGTTTGGGAGTCCTCTCCTAGAACATTTTCAATCAAGTAGATGCCATTTCCTTATTTTAGTGCATCTTCACACCATATTAACACTTTAGCAAGTGTTTTTGCCTCCCAAAAGAGCATTTTATCAGGTTTTAACCAGGCAAGAAGGCAGTTTAGTGTGTTTTGCCAACCAGGAGGACACTTTCTTGCTCCCAAAGAGGGCACTTTCACGTACGTTTTTCAACAATTGGGCCACTGGTTCTGAACGCTAACAAAGTCATGCGCCCTCATGACTCCTCCAGTATCCACTCGAACAAGTTCAATCATCAGAAGAACCACCTTTTACCAAAGAACATTTTTATACAGAATACCACATTGACTCTTTTTTTTTCAAGGTTATTGAATGTAAGCCAATGAGAGACATGAAGGAGACACTGAGAAGACATGAAAGGAATCACTCATGTTGTGTGATTAGCTGGATTTGAAATCTGTGATGATTTAGTGTTGCTTTTCTTTTCTTCAGAATGAAGAGGGAGTTGGGTCCCTTGCAAGCTAATGCCCTGAGCTCAGCGCCAAGATGCAATTTGAGCCATCTGGTATTGTTTCCCGTTCTGGAGTAATGACGGTTTGATTACTGCTCATTTCAAAGGAAGCATGTAAAATAGGTTAGAAAGCGAATTTAGCGGGATGACTTCTATTTTCTACTGACCTCATGTTATTCTTGGCCTCTTCGAAGCTCTCAGACACAAAATAAGCCTCTTGGAATGCAGTAACAATGCACTCCTGCTCACAGGTCACCGCGGGGTCAAACGGAAGGATGCGAGCCTCGCCAGACAGAGCGTGCTGATGCAGCAAAGACACATTTACAGACACATTAAAAGGTTCCTATAAGGTCTCTTTTTAATCTAATTAATAGAGTACCAGATGGGCTCAATATGGAAAACATCAAATTAAGAGTTTCCTCCTGATAGCAGTAGCTAGAATGGAGATGAAAACACACCATAGGAATTATGAGAGCAAGGCGACTAAAATACTTAATTCAGAAGTTACCCCTTGATCTGAGCAGCACTTTCTCTTTTCCCGTTTTATACCTCCCAAACATTTAAACAAAGAGAAACAACAACCCCACAGGATGTTAGAGAGGCAGAGTGTTAGTGCGACGTGTGTGATTCACCTTGAGTTCACTGATGGACGAGAGGAGTCCGGCTCCGTAGGCCCTCAGCCGGCCGTCCTGCTTACACAGACCGAACTCCACAGTGAAGAAATAACACTGGAACACATGCAGGACCATCAATCAGTGCACATATGAGTGATGCAACATCTGAAATATATTTACTAGTAGTAGTATTTTTTTATATTAGATTTTTTTTATCAGCCATCTCTTGGGACACAATGTAAACAGAAGTTGCTCAATAAAAAATTCAACATATGCATACACTGTGTGTGTGTGTGTGTGTATGCGTGTTTTCTCACTGTGGCCAGTTTCTGCACAGCTTGGTCTGACGCTCCCAGTGACGCCAGGCCGATCTCCTGTGAGAACTGGGCGAAGCTGGGCTCGGCCAGCAGGGGGACGTGACCCAGCAGCTCATGGATTGTGTCTCTGCTCCAAACACACAGATTTCAATCAAATGTGGACAGAGGTCTCACACATTCTCTCAGAGAATTGTCAAACAAGAGTTTGAATGTGTGTGTGTGTGTGTGTGTGTGTGTGTGTGTGTGTGTATACTCACGGTTCAGGTGTGTACAGAGGTTTGGAACTGTGGCGGACATACTGGGTGCAGTGAAACACTCGGAATGCCAGGCCGGCCAGAAAGTCTCTGGGCGAGAGATAGCCTGCGACCGGCCGGATGGTGAAGCCTGAACATTCTGTTCAAACACACACACACACACACACACGTCACTTTTTCAGGGATTGAACTTCTTTTCAAAGTTGTCAGTGATTTTTTGTAAATCTAAACGTGGTGTGATTCACAAACAATTCACCGTAACTACTACAGGAGCTATATGTTGTACATTTTTTTGGACAATTATTCAGTTAATTTTGGGGGCCGAGATAGAATAGAATAGAATAGAATAGAATAGAATAGAATTAGAATGCTCTGAGATTGGAGAGCTTCTCCCTTCCAGTGCAACAGTTACAAAAATAAGTACAAGCATAAAAAGTATGAAATCTTAAAATGTAATTGGCTCACAATACAATAATAGGTATAAATAAGTATTTTGATGTGTAATTTATAATTTGAGATGTTGAGGAGGTTGTGGAAAGACGTCAGTGACTTTAAATGACACATCTGTGGTTCCCAGAAGGCTTTAACTGTGTCAGATGATAAACGTTTGCAGGAGCAGCTGTGGTGAATGCACCCCTGAGGAAGCGTGACACATCCTCCAGCTGTGGGATGTTGTCCTCCCGGTAGTTGCAGTGTTTGGCCAGCAGGGGGAGGTTCTTCAGATATTCCTTGCATGCAAAGAGCGGGTACAGCTTGTTGAGCTCCTTAAAGACCACAGCCCAGGTCTGCAGCTCCTCCGCTGTGAACTCCACTCGAGGGATCGTGTTGCCGCTGACAGAGAGAGAGAGCGAGCAAGAGAGAAGAAGTTCATCATTATCATCTACTAAAAGAAACACAGTGAATTCCTGAGGAGCAACAGTGACTGCATGTTTGTATAATTCACTGATTTTATTTTCTCCTGGTATGAGTTATCTCATGTGGTTTTACATTCTGAAGTTGGTTGTCAGTTAGCATGAATAACATAACGACCTTGTGAACAACTAATAGACAACTTAAGAACATTGGACTGTAGAGCACTTATCAAAATATGGTTACAAAGGGCCTTAAATGGATTTACATACAGTGACATAACACACACAACAGGGGCACTTATATACATGCACCCAACACATCCAACCAAGAGCAAACAAGAACTGGGCAAGGAAAAACTGATCAAGCTTGTAATGGGGAGGTCAATGTTCATATGGTACAGGTGTGTTTTAGCAGAGTTTTAATAGAGGACAGGTGATTAGCAAATTAGAGCTCTTCCGGCAGATTATTCCACAGATGAACAACAAATAAACATCATTATGAAGGTCATTGCTGATGCAGGAAAACCGAGGACAGCCCTTTGAGTACCTCACTACCTCTAAAGGGGAAATTCAAACTCAACAACATCCAGAGGAGGCTACGACCTTGTCCAAGATGCACAGAAACAAGTAGGAAAAGCTGCCCTCTATCTGATTAATACACATTTCAAGTAGTTCTCGGGATGGCTCAGGTCCAATTCACGCCTCAGCTTCATCTAAGACAAACAGCGTGGACTTAATCTGAACTTACTGTTTGTAGCTCTTCGCCAGATCAGCAAAATACTGCCGTCTTTTTCGGTAAATGTCGTCTTTGAATCCCTGCAGAGGAGGACACACTCACGGTTAAGGGGAGAAGGCAGAAACCGTTTGGCACAGCGGGAGTCTCGCCGACCTACACACCGGATGATCCGCATCCAAATCACATCCGTACATCAGAACCCGGTTTGCACACAGATCCAAGTCAGAGATCTTCCGAGGGAACCAGGGCACTGCACCTCCGTCTGAAAAATGGGTGAGGATGGTTTCTGCTCCAGCATGTGATCACTCCCAAGTGTAAATTATGATTTTTAAAAAATGCATTAAAAAGGTTCAAAGCAGCCTACCATCACTGGGTGGTGTGGAGTTGTCAGAGGGAGCGATTGCAGTAATGTCAGTGCGCTTCCGTAGCAACCGAGTCAGCTCCTGAAGCTGCTCGTGGTCAGTGTCACAGTCCACAAAAATCTCCAGATCTGAACGATTTAGCTTGGACTTGCGAGACTCAATATGGAGGAGATTGACTTGCTTCTCCTGAAAGCAGATGACGACTTGAACATCTGCTTTAAATAAATATATCAATGCAATGTCACTTTAATATGACTTTAATTGAAACATAAATGAAAGACTCACCTGAAATATCTTCAACGTCTCAATGAGACCTCCAATTTCATTCTTTTGTGACAATATTATCGTCGCAGCACCTTTCTTAGAGCTCACGGGTCTATGGGCGCAGACGTTTTCCTGACTTTCACCCGACGCGGCCTCGTTCATCTGCAGAGAAGATCAATCAATCAGAGCTGTTTCTTGCTATAGGCAAAGCTTAGGGCCCCCAAGACACCATGGGGCTCCAAAACTGCATGATCAGCCTCATCCGACAATTAAAATGTCCTGTCTTTATCTGTAGCTTTATTATATACTTTTTATGCATAAAAATAAACGTGGGATATAAATAAAATGAACTGCAATGATAAGCTGTGGCTGATGTTTTTGTGCCATTAAAAGGTTATATTCATTGGCCAACACTGTCACACAGTATGTGAAGTAGCAGGCAGCCAACAGGATGGGAATGATTGACAGCCACCCATCATTCCCATTAGCGAGAACAAAACAAACACAGTAATGGCATCAAAAAAAAGTTATCTCAGTGGTTAATATAAAAACAGACTAATTTCAATTTGCTGAATTACTGCAACATCCCTGCAATTATAAAACGGTATATGCACTCATGATCTATTTTGCTTGATAAGCGAAGGGGCTTTGTCTGGGTTAGGAATCTCTTCATCGTAGTTTGACAAACTAGGGTCCCCCAAACAGCATCTTGAGGAGGGAAACCACAAAGCTAAAAACATCCCTGCAACCAATGAACGGTCCTGCCAACGTGTCACTGACACACAGAAGCTCATTGGTCGGAGGTGAGACGTGCTGCTGAGCCTGGACCTCAGTCAGCACCTGAAGACACAGATGCTCAGATGTTCAGGAAAAAGACTGTCGCTGCTCTGAATTCTGTTGTGTGCATCGTGTGTGTGTGTGTTTTGAATTCTGTTCTGAATGTTCTTGATAACAAATATTTATAGAACTGATTTCCCCGGAATGCTGTTATTACAACAATCCAAACATTACAACCTCATTCCCACATTAGAAGCTTCAGACAAAATGTCTTCAAACTCTTCAAACCTCTCAATCTCCTCCGTCACACTGGTGTCGGCTTCTTGTCAGACCACAGCTCCACAAATCATGCTCGTAATTTCATGTCTGAATCTCCCCTGTAGTACAAAGGCATTTTTACTGGGTCTTGTCTCGATCAGGGGCTGAGTGGACTCTCCAGTGATTGATTATTTCACCCCAAGTTGTTTTGTGTTCATCTTTGACGGACACGCTCTGTCTGGATCTCAACCTTCAGATGTCTTGGTTTTGGTGCCCTCTTTGTAAATTCTTTGTTTTGGTTTCTGTGGTCGTGATAAACACTCCAGACACAAAATTCTAATGCTTCAAATAAACAACTCAGTAAACAAGTGAAGAAACCAACTGCACCTGCGCCAGGATGGTCCAGCGCTTGAACTTAGAGCGGCTGCATGATGGATCAGCAAGAAGTAAAATAAAGAACTTTTTTTTAAAGTGCTACTTACTCTGCCGCTGAGCGCTCTCTCCTCGTCAGCAGAGCCCCCTGACTTCACAGACTCTCCTCTCTGCGTTGCTGCTTTGTCGCTGTGCTGATTGTGGTCCATAGCTGCACCAGGACGAGGCGGGGGGCGTTCACTGGACGCAGTCACAAGATGGAGCTCTGCCTGGAAGCACGTGGAGAAACGAGCCCGACCTTTGCGGAGTGAAGATAGCTTCCTCATCTGTGCCTGTGGTATTTATGATGCTGCGGTGTGTGTGTGTGTGTGTGGGGGGGGGGGGGGGGTAGGGAGGAGACTGCACTTCCAATTTTCTAATAGGGAGGGGACTTAAGTTGAAATTTTCTACAGTTACAGACAGTGGGGTGCATAGACAGGGCAGAAAAGAAAAGGAGGAAAAAAAGGGGCTCTTAGGCATGGTATCGAGGGCACTTTAGACATGTTCATATGTTCTACAAATGGCACATTATATAGCTTTAAAACAGACTCACTAGACTAATCAAGTTAGTTTTGGAGCAGCATCCATGAGAACTGCAGAGATTCAACAGCGGACTGTGCAGAACACACAGAGACATGGATGTATGAAGGACATAAATCCCTGGGGGGGTCTAGGGGTCCTCCCCCACAACATTTTCTATTAAGTGGATGCCATTTCCTGACGCTAGTGCATTTTAACACCATATTAGCACTTTTTACCAGCCAAGAGAGCAGTTAAGTGTGTCCTCTGAGCTTCAGTTTGTGTAGCACCAAAAAACACTTTCACCATTTGAATGGTATGAAGCTTAATAAACAGAAACTGGTTCGGACTGGTTATAATCATTTAATTTGATCGATTTTGTTTTTCAATTAAAGCCCAATATTCACATACCATGTAACCAACACTTTGCAATTTGTTCTTGTGTTGAAAATGTTGACAATTCTTCCTTCAGATTGCGGACAATCCCTCCATTATTCACTGAACTAACACACTCTGTGTTTACTCATGGTACGAACTTGATCAGCTGTTATCATTACAAATTGCAATGGTCGCCTTTTTGTGGTCGAACACAAAAAAGGAGTATGAAATATGTCAAGGCGGCAATGCTTTTCCACTCATTATGATCACGTTGCGCTGTGGGTGTGGGCTGACCACAGTCTGACACTGCTACTGTAAACTACATCAGCACAGCAGCTTCATTTTGCAAATACGTTAATGAGCGCGTTTTCCAGTAATGACACGACTGTTAACGTCTTTACAAGGTCTCACCGGCAACTGTCGGCCAACTTAACGAGGCTTCCCTCCTTGGAAAAGCTGATGAAGTGAATCAGACGTTCTCCTGCAGTGACGGACGTTCGGCACCCGCTTTCATCCACCTTCTTTGCAGGGTGGAAGTTTGTAAAATGGATTTTTTTTTTTTACAAACGATTGACACATTTCAAATAAAGTAGTACGTGGATTCCCAATACTCGAGAGAACTTCGATGATGACCACCAATAAACTCCACTGGTGATCATGACTAAGATGAGAGGTGTTGCTCAGGGATTAGAGGAAGTGGATTGGCCACACACACTTCACTTTTTGATTTTTTTCCTGATTTAACAAAAAAAATGCAAGTCTTAATTGTTGAGGAACCTTCATTAATGTAGTATGAGGATGGGTGTGGGGGGTTCATAACACTCGCCAAATCTAAGTGTGCTGTGCAGTGCTGGCCCAACTATCCAACTATCCATAAACCTGTACTGGGTCATCCTTCCACGAGTCCAGCCCGGACAGAAGCTCTAATTATAATAAGAGACTGGAAGTCTCAATGTCTTCAATGTCGCTCCTCAATGTTCTCTGAGACAGCGGCCTGTCTTTAGAAGGCTCCACCTGGCAATATGTAAACACATTTGCGGGCGGATACGACCTTCGACCACCGATGTGCCCTCAGAAGTAATAAGTTGTCTGCAGCAAGGATAAATCAAGCCAAATCTGATCGTGATGCAACTCTGCTTCTCCCAGAAGCTCAATGAAAACCAATCTGAAGAGTGTGATGCATCTGCTCCAGCTTGATACAATTAGCCCTTTGTGCAGTGTAGCTCTGCACAGGGTCCTTCTGGAAACACTATAATTAGCATCCAATCATATATTTCATTTTGATGATGAATCTGAAGGCTCTTTCTAAAATTCTCTGGGGTGATCAAATCTTGGTTTTAACAGTCTTGGTCTTATAGACTTCATCTGAATGACCTGAGGGACTTCTTCAGCACCAAGGACAGAGCGCTGCTGTGACACTGACAGCAGGGCCAGTGGGCTTATAGAGGTAACATGGGAAAAATAACCTTTGTACGGTACAGGGCCTTGAGTTGTACATTTCTCACAGTGCTGCGTGTAGTCTGTTGCCTGATTGGTCAGGTGACCTGCAGCAGCCAAGTCGATGCCCATGTGCAGTTGGGGAGGGCCAGTTGCAGTGGCGGGCCCAATTGTTGAAAAACCCATGCTAAACTGCTCTCTTTGGAGGCGTAAATGCGTGCTAAAGTGCCCCCCTGGTTGGTAGAACACACAAAACTTCCTGCTTGTGTGGATAAAACACACTAAACTGCCCTCTTGGCTGGTTAAAACATGATAAAATGCCCTCTTTGGGTGGCAAAGAAAGTGCCCTCTCGGGAGGCAAAAACGCATGCTAAAGTGCCCTCCTGGCGGGTAAAACACACTACTGCCCTCTTGTTGGTTGAATCATGGCAAACTGCCCTCCGGCTGATTAGAATATGATAAAATGTCCACCTGGGACGTTTTACACATGTTTTTATATGTGCTAAAGCCCTCTTGGGTGGGAAAAAAACATACTAAACTGCCCTCTTGGCTGCCTAGAAAATTATTAAATGCCCTCTTGGGATGCATGCTAAGGTGGCCCCCTGGTTGGCAGAACACACTACACTGCCCTCTTGGCTGGTTAAAACATGATAAACTGCCCTCTTGGGTGGCAAAAACGCATGTTGCTTATCCTAACTACACACTAGTTAGTCTGTTTTAAGGCTGTATAATGTGCTAGTTGTAGGACATATTTACAATATCTAAAGTGCCCTCAAAAACATGCTGAACTTAAGTGCCCTCTTCAGCGGTGAGAACGCGCTGTAGGAGCCCTTTTTTTCCTTTTCGCACGTGCCCTTCAAAAAGTCTATGCATGCCACTGGTCGGTTGGATTGTGACTGGGACCCCATTGATACACACCCAGGTAAAGTCTCCTCAGTTTACATCAGCATGTTTACAAAACGAATCCCAATCCACATGTGAGCGGAAAACGCAATGAAAATGCTGCACGAGCAGGCAGTTACACCAGCAGGCAGTGTTATCATGGTAACTCGGGGAACACATCAGCCAATCACAGGAAGCGGATCATTTATGGACTGACAGTGAGGAACAATTATTTATCACTGTCATACTCTCAATACAATTGTCAGGATGTAACCAGAGTGTGCGACACAGAATGTGACGTCACAAGGAAAATACACAGAATGTGACGTCACAAGGAAAATACACGATGTGGTAACACAAAACTCTACTTAAGGACCGAAAACGGCATTTACGTGTGTAACGCATTGACTTTGTCTCTATTTCTTTTCCGTTTTTGTTTACATGTAGACAGGGCATGAGTTTGAGGAAACTGGGAAGAGGAGCTCTCTCTGGATCTCACCAGAGTGTGTGAAGTTTTAGCCTCATTTTTGCGGTGCTTTCCTCCACCTAAAAGCTCTGCTCACGGTGATCTGCAGTAGCTCAGCTGCTCTTCAGCATTATTCGGCAAACACACAACCCAGAGTTGCTTAAATGTCGTCAGACTGAGATGACAACTCATCTTGTATAGCAGGAGATAGTTTTTGTGGCTTCTGGGTCGACATTGCTGACGAATTAAGGTTTTAACTTTATTCTGAGTAAGTGTGATGGCTATGGCCATGCTTTTTTCCTGTCTGTTTGGCTGTCTGCTGTGTTTTACAGGTGTTTTGGTTGGGCTGGTTTAACTGCTGCTTTGCAAGGCCCTCTTTTTCCATGTTGATCTCCTGCTCGTCTACCTTCCTGGTTGTTGTGAAGCTTTGCCTCGTTGGGAGGCTCAGCCTCTACCCGTGATTGCTGACTCCCTACAACTGTGAGGGAGTCTATGAAAGCCAAACTTCCTCAGTTCATTCTCTCTCTCTTACCCGGACAGCCAACAGCCTGCCACTGATTACTGACTTCACACCTCATACTTTTATATTGGTTTTGTAAATATTTGCTATGATTTCAAGTCAAATCATTGTTTAAATCATTGTTGCCCTCCCTTCTTCGTTGTGGCCTAAACAAGCAGGCCATAACAATTAGACAGTAGATTTCTTGTCATAAAAGAATTCAATTGCTCAAAAGGCAATTTCGGGAGGGGGAGGGGCATGACTCTTTCACATCTTTACATAACCGATGTGGCCTCTCTGACGGTTCCTCCATGCTGTGCTGAGTCGTGTCTTGCAAGGAAGTCTGATTTTGTCTTGTCTGTCAGAATACAAACACGACATTGACAAGCAGTATGTCTGTCCAGGACAATCCTCCGACCACACATCTACACACACACTGACTTAAACTGATCTCTTTTCGAAGATGACGCAGTGCGGCCTAACTACATTCAGTTTGGTGTTTTTGGTGCCAGCGCAAGGCGCCGACATGTGCCAAGATGTGTGGGGAAATGCACCTGGTGCAGTGACAATTCAGACATGATTTTGGGATGCCAAACTCCACAGACAGTTTGTCGACAAATTGTCTGCAAATCTTTTTGGGCTGTCTACTAATCTTCTGGGGTTCAAGAAATTGCTTCCTTTGAATCATCACTCACGACAGGAAAACTAAATCTTTAATATCAATAACTTAGAAAACAAAGTGTATCAAAAACTGGGTGCAACCAACACAGACAGATTGAGGGATTTAAGAGGACCATCAATTACTTACAGCAAATTATTTTATACCCTGTAAACCCATGCAGAGATTAGATTAGATCATTTATACAAAAAGTTACAAAAGTGAGTTCCAGTGCAATTAAATACAGCATCATTTTTTTATCTAAATGTTTTGTATGTATATTATATATGTATATTATATAAATATAAGTACATAAGTATATAAGTACAAAGGAAAGGATGGGCCCCGTTTGACACTCCACCCTAATAATTGCAATCAAACTGAAAACCTTCAACTGCCTCTGGTGAATGTTTACCAGACATATTAGAGTGTGACCACTAGACGGCAGTGTGTGTGTGTTGTTCTGTTGAATTGAAAGATGACAGGACACAGAACATCTGGCCTATTACGTTTTCAGCATTTATATGAGGTATTCATAACAGAGGTCCTTCACAGGTAGAGGAGAAGCCACCGGTGACACCCTCTCCCACCTTTTCCATCAAAAAATGCAAATATTGAATACATGTATATTATAAATGCTTTTAAATGATAAATAAAAAATAATACATTTTGAAAATACATTCGAATAAAATTCATGCACTAATGTTGGAAATACACTATAGCATTGAAAGGAAATACACTCTCAGATTCTGACTGGGTTTTAAACAGTCAGTGATATTTTGATTTAAATGTTGAATTAATCTTTTACAGGAATTTTTACACAAATTCTTAAAACATTCGTAATGTGACATCGGCACGGCGATAAGACTCTCCTGTGCCAATTTTAGCCACATCACATTAACATAACATGATCTGAAACTCAAACACTCAGGTACGCACTTCCTGTTACATGTATGATGATACCTGCAACCTGATATTGTATTGTTTCAGTCTGGTTGTTAAATAAAGGTTGATGACTTGGTTTTAGATGGGAGTGGCAGAGTTATGGCAAGTTGTTTTTTATGGCAAAACATCAAGCAGACATCAAAGTTTGCAGAGGTACCTACAAGTTGGATGAAAAATAACAATGAATTTGCAAACGGTTTGCTTTGTCAGGCTTGTGTCAATTTTTGTTTGAGGGGTCCTGTGGGCAAACAAAACCTCCTATTACAAAGTTGCACACAATTTTTTAAATGTGCTGTTGTTCAGGGTTGGACCGTTATTAAATATCTGAAGTTTGGTGAAGGTGGGACAACCTACAACCAGGTTATTGCAAAATTAAGCATTCAAATTGAAAATGTGGTGCAAAAATTAAAAGTGCAACATGCAAATTGACAAAATCGGATGAAAAAAAAAGCAGTTTTCCTGCATGTTTTAGAAAAAAGTCCAAGTGTGCAAATCAGAAGGTCTCAACAAGATACATGTGTGTAAGAAATTTTGTATGTAAACTCACCGATATTCTGACGATGGCACAAGTGAGCAACTGTTTTTTCTCTTTTCATGGGATCATTAAGAAATCATTTTTCAGCAAGTCCAACAAGCGTGCAAAATTTCCAGCAGTTTCAATTCAAAGTATTTATCAGCACCAGACAAAGATACAAATGTAGAG
>CAESWR010000871.1:194759-206185 GCA_903171835.1 Mullus surmuletus
ACACACACACACACACACACACACACATACACACACAGTCAAAGCACAGCAGCTCAACAACAGTGGCAGAGGAGAGCCAAAACCACCACAGTCAGATGTTTGAGAGGTTTGTAATCCTAAAACATTGGAGTTTAAAACACAGGACATGTGAGGGGAGCAGGGTGGCAGTGGGCCGGAGAGCCTGGAAGGCGAGCCTCAGGGATTCATGATCACAGAGAGACGTCACGTCGTCACGGCCGTGCTGTGGAGTAATCGCCTGAGCTTCAGGGAGGTGCGACTGCTTCAGGCCAAATAGTCTGGCTGTTATTTTGGTGCAGCAAGCCAAAATAACTCCGTTGTGGGGGTGTTGTGCAAAACCAGGGGGAATAAATCATCTTCAACTGTCAACAGTCCTCTGTGAGCTACCAAGCAAGTTCATTCCTCCAGAAACAATTAGCTCCAAAGGAACACCAGCCCTTTCTTTGCCTTGCAAAATACATTCACGCTTGCAGCGACGAGTAATAACACACACACACCCATAGACAGTTTGTCAGTATGTCTATGTACAGTATGTATAACTGATGATGACGTGATGTTAAAATTAAATGAATATATGTTGAATTCATTCATTGGTATTTCAACATTTCCACAAAATATTTCATGCCAGATACAAACACAAGGCAGGGTTACAAGTTCATGTGTGTGTTTAACATGGCAGTGTTAACCTGACGTGCACTTTACATCTGAGTGACAGTTTACTTTATGTGAGCGTGCACTTTTTTTCCCCAGGTAGCTCTATCACAAAATCCAGCAGCTTCTTCCCTCAGCCATTCTGCACCACACAGTTGTGCAAAAAAAAATTTTTAAAATGAAAGAAAAAAAATTCTATCTTAAAAGACAAATATTTTCTCCACTGAATACAACTCCAAAATCGTCTTTGGTGATAGAAAATGCGTGTGTGTGTGTTTGTGTGTGTGTGTGTGTGTGTGTCGTATTCCACACTTGGACGTTCGCTTGTGCTCCCCCTACCGCTGAGCTCCAGTGTTTTGATTCCATTTTGTCTGCTGAATTTTGAGAGTTCTGTCCTGTTTTTAGAACAAAAATCTTCCTAACGTGGTCCCCTGACATGGGCCAACTTCCTGCTTCACCTTTGACCTACTGTACTTGTGTTGTGTGTGCACAGTTTTCTCAAGCACTGAGGATATCACAATATTTCAGGTGATTGTCATGTCGCAGACTTCCAGAGTAAAACACAATGCAAATCCACAGCTTGCCCGTCCTGGTGTTGGTGTCAGAGTGTTTGTCTTCTTTTTAAAGCATTTTTGGCTTTCATCATCAGGGCAGAGTTGGCTTTGTGGCCAGACGCAGACTTACAGGAAACGCACTCCCACGCTGCCCTCTTCCCCAGTGAAAACCCCCAGTGATTAGAAAAGAGGGCACTTTCTTGGAACTCGTACTCTGCGCCAGTAGTTTATGATTAACAAATGAAGTTGTGGAGAACTTCAGCTGCAATATGAACTTTGAGACATGAAGTAAGAGTTCCAGATAATTGTTTTATTTTTTCATGTTACTTTAAAGAATTAAATGTGTCACTGGTGTAGTTGTTAACAAAAAATAGAGCAGAAACAGGAATAAGTAAAGCACAGTTTACTTATCAAAATAAAAAGTCAGCTCTATCAACAGCCAGCTGCAGCTCAGAGTAAAGCCATGACCAGTGAAAACTTCAATAAATCACATGAATAATGTACACATCAAAGCAGGACCGCCGCCACCGTCTGCTTGCTTCCTATCAGCTCCATGATGTCATTCTCCAGACTCTGTCCTGTCTTTGTCGGCTCAAAGGGAAGAGCAACATTTGCATACGCTCGAAACTGAGTCATTCACCACACGGACAAAACTTCACAAAGGCGCTGCTGTTATTATTCACATTTCATCAGAACATCTGTGCGTGGTTCAGCATACACACACACACACACACACACGCAGTTATACACATGCTGTACATGTATACTCGCACGCACACACACATACACACACACACACACACTATACATACATACATACAGAAATACACATACACGCATACATGCACACATACATTCAATAACACATTTCTACCTCATTGGATAGTTTTGTCTTTAAATATATTTTCAATTTAATTCGACGTGTGGTGACACAGGATGTACAACAACTAGTGTTTAGTAAAGTGATCGTTTGTGACACTAAAATAAAAGTGATAAGAATACCCTTAATATTAAAAGAAACACCCTATAGGCAAAGTCATTTGATCTTATCTCGTGTGAGGATGAAATGTCAGATGCTTTCTGAGTAACATTAATACAGTAAAGGTCTATTTGGACTAAATCGGTCTTCATGCCTTCAACTGTCTAAAACTCTTGATGTGCAAACATTCACTCTTTGATAGTCCAAACATTCCCCTTGAACATTTCTGGTGGATTCCTCTCACTTTTCTGATAAAGCCACTTTGGCGTGAAGCCCTCTTGTATTACAAGATGTCCAATATGAAAGGGGGGCCACCAATAGCCATGAACCAGCACCAAGGATGTACTTGTGTGCATTGTGCTTACTCTCACGGTGACTGATCCGCTCACTATTCATTACGTTTCTGGTGTTATTCAAGAATGTGAACGTGGAGTCTTCAGCTTGGTTGAAAACTCGACACCGTGAGGAATGCAAAGAAGTCATCGCCCACGGCGGGGTCTCAGCGTGACAAGGCTGCTCAGAAATGTGCTGTTATGTGATACAATGAAAGCTCTGCTCTTATTTTATCCTATGTAAATGTAAATCTTAAACAAATTCCATAAAAGGACTCATTTAATCAGTGAGCCAATGCCAGGAACCAGGATGACAACAGCCACACAAATCTGCAAAGCACGCAAAATCTGACCTTTCTGACTAATTCAACGAGCTTCATTTACACAAAAAACCACAAAAACACCTCTGCTGTTGTTTCATCATTGCAACCCATCCTGATCAAAGTGCAGTCACACAGAGGTGGTGAACTGAGGCATATTTGTTTATTTCATCTTTGCCATTTCCTTCTTGTTTTCCATCTTGTTTCCTCAAGATGCTTTACATTCATGAGCAGAGCTGGCGAGTGGGTGTTTCCCAACACCTGATGCCATGACAACTATTTTATGTGTCACAAATCAGTCAGACCAACGAGCAGCTCAAAACAAACCATGTAATTGGAATATTCCAGATTATATTTAGGATCTTTCACTGTACATGAAAGTTATTCATTTAGTAGTTGTTATTTCTTGTCTTCTATTTTTTATATCTATAAAATGAGTCAGAAGAAGACAGAATTATAATAGTCATTGAATACAGACAACCTTTAAACCTGGATAAAACAGGGAAAAAAACACCAGGTGTTTATACATGGAAAAGTCGATGTGTCTGTGTGCAAATATTGTGAAATGAAATCAATACATTGTACAACTATCAATGTTCCCTCTCCACGGGGAACTGAGGCTGCAGTCGTTCAACTTTCATTTAGGAGTTTTGATACCTCAGAGAGACTGAAGAAAAGTCCTTTTTTTGTTTGTTTTTTTGCAGAACTTGGGTTTTTCATCTTTGCTAAAAAAAACAAAAAACAATGGCAGCATTTGAACATTAAACTCAAACTGTGCTGGTTTTTCTGACACTCAGCCCTGTGGAGGCACTCCATGACGACTCTGACAGTGGTGAGATTGTTTTCACAGCTCAACTAGAATCTGAGCAGTGTTTGAGACAGGGACGATTTTGATTTACAGGAAGGAACCAATTGAACAGAAAAGTGTGCTGCACCTTCTCCCTGTTGACTCAGATTCTGCAGCCAGATGAGGCCAAAGGTTTGTTGGGCAGGTATTTCTACAGAGCATGGCTCTGTGTGCACACTGATAAAAGTCAACCAGGACTGCTGAAGGCCAACAGCACCTGAAGGTCACACAGGATTCACTCACAGGCCGCTCACTGACCACCTACACCATCGTTGTCATGGTAAGATGGATGAGGAGAAGATCCAGCCTACATGAGGTGACCAGAGACAGGAGCAGTCCTGTCTCTGGGCACGAATTACATGATTGTTTGTGTCCCATGCTGACCTTGGGATTATTTGATCAAGCTATGACTCATGCTTTCAAATTTTTTCATGTCCCAGTGGTCACCATAGAGTTTCGACATTTGAAGATCATTCACCTCGCCACTTACCAGAACTTGCCGGGCAGCTCTGAGACATCATCCCTGTCAGGTGGACAAAGAGTAAATATATAAGGCAGGTTCTGGTAAAACACTGATCTGAATCTGAATGCCATTCTCATATAATGATAACAATGCACCATCACAACAGGTCTAACTGAAAAAAGAGCTTCCTGAAATGGCTACGTTTATATGCAGTAAATTACCCTTTTCTAACCCGAATATTAGCAATAACCCGGTTGTGCTTGGCCATGTGAACAACAATAACCCATTTGAATAACCTGAATATTCTCCCTGGGTTACTCCTTTTCTAAGACAAATATTTGATCATGTACACAGATTGAGATTTCCCCATTACAGTTTTTTACGATTGTTTATACACTAAAATAAAAATTACATTACACACAATGTCTGCTTCACCCTTTTTGCCAAACATTACACACAGTGATTTGTAAAACTCTACACACATTTTCACACCTTAGACAACACCTTAGATTGTGAGGTCACTTCCTTGTCATTACAAAGCCCCGGATTGCCAATAATGCCACTAATGAACCAATTGGATAATCACATAAAGCAGGTGTGGAAGCACATGTGCTCATTTGAAAACGCAGCACTCAGGTGTGCTGTAAAAGGCAGCAGGTGACCGTTGTGTCGTCTGTGATCATATCGAAGCAGCTTCTGTGCAGGAGTGGATTCTTCACACAAGGCGATTCTTCGAGCGGTGCCTCGCCAATGAAGACGTAGCCTGTGATGTGGATGAAATGTTACGGCCTGATCCAGACGGAGAGATGATGAATAGTTACAGTATTCTTGTTGCTATTACAGTAGTTTCTCTTCAGAGTTCATTGTTGGTTGATTACTGTAACTGATTATGGTAAGAAGTTTATAGTATTTGTATACATTCTCCCTATATCTCAAACTAATCATGAAGAATGTTGTGGGTTTGTCACTGTTTTTTTTTGACATCTAAATGATCCCTTGCATAACTATGTCTGGCCAAAAATCTAGCATCTAATCTAGTACATCTTTTTTTCTTTATCACAGCAGTGTGAAACTGGCTCCAATAGTGTCTGATCATTGAGGACTGTGTTGGTTAAATGAAAACCAATAGCATTTTCACAAATATGTGTATATGTTTTGACTGACGTGTGTCATTTTGCAAACAATCTCGGAATTATGTAAATTGAGTGTGATGTTTGGATAATTGTGATTATATTTTTAAAAAAATAACCCGATTTAAAAAAAAACTGTAAAAGGAACATGAATTTGTGTACTGTGCATGTTCATTGCAAGAAATCTTTCTTCTTTTGATTACAGGAACTACTTACGTAAACATGACCAAACGCAAGATCAACACCATTCCGCACTGTTGGAGTGAGGGGGAAACTTATATATGTATATACATATACATATACATATACATATGTATGTATGTGTGTGTATAAATATATATATACATACATATATATATATATATATATATAGTGTCAAGTACTGGTGGTGGGTCAGTATCAGCACCAAAGCCCGAGGGCTGCTCATTATCCGCTTTGCTGTTGTTGTTGTTGTTGTTTTGGAGAAAAAGCGGAAATGTAATGTGTTGCATCATGGAGACATCCGTGCATCGCTGGTTTTATCGGGATATCCAAATTGAATACCCCTGTTTGCTCACGCATGTAAACGGGTTTGACTGAATGTTTCAGTAACCGGGATATGTAGTTTAACCCAAATATTGACTGCATGCAAACATAGTCAATGATGCACAAGCATCAGTAACAAAACAAGTGTCTGTCAAAAATAAAGTAAAAAACAATCAATATATGCTGTCATTTATTCAAGCTCCCTGACATTTGTATGGTATAGAGTTGCCTGACGACATTATCATTTTTAGCCTTTGCCTCTCTCACGGTTTCCTCTGTTTAAAGGGAGTTTTTCCTGTTGCTGAAGCACATAAATATTCAAGATCTGCTCCGTGTTAGAGTGCCCATAGAGGAATTGGCAAATAAAAATGAACTGAAATTTAATGGCCTCCTTGCACCCATATTGTCTGTAATCCTGTTCTGTGCAAACAAGCATTAACAATGATTTCAATGTGGATGATGAGACACATTTTTGTGCCTATGAATTTAACAGTATATTTCACTCAGCCTTGCTTCATTTGGGGAAACAAATGATGCCTCATTCGACCAGGACTGAGCACATCCGACTGTGAAACACTACCAGGCGCAGATTTACTCTTATTAGACCGCAGGCGTCCAGTGTAATAACATGCCAGAGTGTATGAAATCAAATAAATCACATATCTGCTCTTCAAACCGATAGCCTTACTCCTCCCTCCCAACCAAGCCTTTTTCCTCCATCAAAGCACACAGACCTCAGCCCCATAACAAAAACAACAGGGGAGGGGGGAGGATTTTCAAAAATAAACCACAGTGTGTTCTGTATTGCAAAACACCGCCATGTCAACAGTCGGGCGCCAAGTGTTGGATGCCAAAGTCTCCAGGATCTCATGAAGCTCAGTGTGTTGGTGGGAAGATCGCCAGGGCACATTTGGATGTTGTAAGAGGAGATGTGGAGAGGCCCACTGCTTAAAAAAATACTACCTTAGTGCCGCTCAGTAAAGTTGTATTATTGTTCTGTGGAAATCAACACAATGCCTCAACATAACACAATGCAGCCAAGGACTCTAAATATAGCTTCACTGATGAACATCTCCACAATTTATTTCCATTCATTCAGTGAGCCGGTGGCGTCTCACACACTTTTCTTTTATTGTGCATCCTCACTGTGATCAGAGGTGTAACTCCTGTAATTGCCGAAATGCAAAGTTCCCAAAACTTTTGCACTGATGTCATAATTTATGATCTCAAACCTGGATTTTAGACCAAAACCAGAAACACAAACTTTGCCTAAAGAAGAAATGGGCATATCTTTGTTTCTATCAAGATCACACTCTGCTACACAGGAAGTTGAAAAGTAAATTGTGCAATTTTCTCCTCAGCCACAGAAGCACCTTCCACCAAGGTGTGAATGCAACACATGGGGGAAAAAAACAAATCCTTTACTAATGTTTCTGCAACACAGTCCACCTTGTGGTCATAATACTGATGACCACGGGACCAGGAGAGACATGGACTCCAGAGCAAGGGACGATGAAGCGGCATTAACGCACCCGTCATCGCTTCGTTATCAACTCAATAACTGAACTCACAATTTCCAATCTAGATCTGCAGACGCCCACAGAAAGAGGGGCAGCGTTTGTTGCATTTAACCAATCACAGGCATGGAGAACCTTTAGAGCTGTTTACTTTTCCATGGAAGGGCAACCAATCATTTTAAGAACATTTTTAGGAGATATCGAGACTAAAACCAACACACAAAAGCAGCATAGAATGCTGCTAAAAATAATTGGATTGGATTAATGCGTATATTTACAATATTTTTTTATATTAATTTGTCACCATGACGGCTACGTAGATGTCAATTTTGTAACATTTGTGTGTTCCATTAATGTATCTTTGTGAAAGTTGTTGTTACTCTTTGTGTACTGTGATTATTGACTTCATTTCAAAATACAACATCAATGGAGCAGAATGGACTTGGGAGAAAGTTACTGCCCTATCCTATATACGGACCTACATTTATGCACATCTGTTGCACCAGTCTTTTGTTTGTCCGTGCCCCAGCCCCTATGTACATGTACATGCACAGAGTATATACTGTACACTACAGTTGATTGGCTTCTTTCCTCACCTCAGGGTCAGTATCATTTACTCCTCATGTGTATCCAGCCTTTTAGGTATTCTATTGTCATGTTCCAGTATTTCCAGTTAAGTCATTGTGAATGATAGTATAATATATCACAGTATAATCTTACAGTTGGCCAAGCCCCGCCTTCTGTTCAGAGGAACATGATTTTCTCATTTCAAATCCTTTGTATGTTTGATAACCTCACGTGTATCTTTAGTGTATCTGTGTTTCTGTAGTTTTCCATCTCAGTTTGTCATTAAATGGCATTTTTCCAATAGATTGTGTGACTTGATGACTCGTTTTGAACATAATTGAATATGGTCCTTCAAATGGCAATGGAACCTCCACTGACCCCTTCATCAGGTAGCTTTATACTTGGTTTAATTTGGACTTGATTTACAAACAAGACAATATTTGACATGTATTACATTTCACAACAGGAGTATTTTTTAAAGGCTATGATATTTCCTCATTCTTTACTAAATCTAATGGGTAAAAAGCTTCATTTAAGGTTCATCAAAAGAAAGAAAATTAAGCCGTCTGTTGACTGGCTTTAATGCACTGCTTCCTGCATTGGTTCTGAATATCAGTTTGGGGCACAAATAAAGAGGTGTACAATGGTCTATTATGGATGTAATTGCTCTCAACATCGGGCTGCATTATCCCGAAAAAAGGCGGGGCACATCCTGGCATCCATGTCGGCAGTTAATCACAGCCTTTTGAGAAACGGTGACACCTGCAAACTCCAAGCCGCAAACATTTTGTTACATTTCAATCCTCTGTGCTTGTGAGGCAGAAATAAATGTATGAGTGTAAACACACCCGCATGTATACACCACTAATCTGTGCACCAATAAGCTCCCAAGCTTTGATGGTGTTGGAAAACTTCCAGAGGTGATTGACAATGCAATAAAGTACTGAGAAGACTGTGAAAAAAACGGAAAATGTATGAAAGTTATCAATCTGTAATGTTTGTTTCGTCTCTGCTCACATCCATGTAAGAGGACAAGACAGATGTGGGTGGTGAGGAAGATAAGATATTGCATGCGAAAGTGAGAGTGAGATCACCAGATGAGGCAAAGCAGCAACCAATACAAAGCATGAACTCCAGTGTCATATCACACAAACTGGCCGGTAAACGATCTAAATAATGGGTATCGTAGCAAATAGACAGGTACGGCTCTACATGCCAAACCAGTGGTGACTTGAGGCTTCTGCTCCTTTATCAGAACTCTATTTCATAATGGTGTTTTCTGAGTCTCTGTTCGCCATTGATTTAAAACACAAAACTCTGGGAAGCAGGGACTGTCCAGTGACAAATACATTGCACAAGTCAAAATCAGAAAACTCTGCTTGCTTGCATGTACAATTCATGGCTTTTCCTGAACATGTGAAAGTTCAAAGGTCAAGTTTGAGCATCCTTCAGCTGACATCTGGCTCCACTGCTGAGGGAAAGCAAGCCACAGTCAGATGAGTAACAGTCATTTCTTCAGACCGTTTTCCTTATCGTAATGATTCCTGGTCTGCAACTGAGGTTACACTGTCACATTCAGCCTCCTAGTTTTCCAGAGAAAGCCAAGGTCGAACGCAAACTACTGAAAGAGATCTCAAAACAAGTAGTCCCATTGAGTTGTGGTGAGACATGGACAGAAACAAACTGTAACCTGTATATCATAACTGAAAATACTTAAATGACTCCATCCAGGCAAAACCCAAATACTGGCAAAAAAGTGACAAAATGATTTGCAGAACTATGGCAACCAGTGTAGGGGTTGGGACTCCCTCACACACACTCACGCACACACAAAGGCTTCCACCCATGAACTCAAAGTAAGGACAATCTGGCAGGAAAGGAACAAAACTGATGGATTTAGCAAGGGAGTATAAGAGAGTAAGAAACAGAGAGCATTGCAAGAATGTGAATTCCTCTGCTCAATTACAAGAATAAACCATTCTTGGCCATCAGATAAGAATTTTGGACTAGACTGGCCACACTAAGTACCATACGACATTCATGTGGTTGTCAGGAGGTCGGATCCATGGGACTGAGCAAATCAGAGTGGCTATTATAGGTTATTTTGGCAGTACACGCTCGGAGGGTTCATATTTTCAGGAAAAAATCAATTCGTTCCATGTAAACCATGATTATATCTCATAACGTGTAGGTCTTGAGATATGTGTATGTGAAAATACAGTGACAATCACAATCATGTTTGGGAGGAAACATGATTCTAAAGCATGAAGAAAAAAGTAAAGTTATTGAGCAGTCTGTGTGGCTGAATGCAAACGTTTGATCTGATTTACCTTGTCTTTCTTTTCTGTCCATAAAAATTTGATGTTTACATATGTGATGAAAAATGATAAATATCACCAGCTCTGGGAATGTATCATTTTGATTCATTAACTGCTCAACATGTAAATACTGTACGTGCAAACGACCAAGCAATTGTTTTCTAACTGGTCCATGAAATGAAACAGTTTGACAAATGGCTAAAATTAAGAGCAAAAGTGATCAAAGAAATGTCTCGACTGCCATTTCCCTGTCATTTATTGAAAAGCAGCCGGGGAGGTCAGACTAAAGGTACTGTGCAAAACAAAGTATTTGTTTTTCCTAAAGCAGCGGGTTATTAAGTGTGAATAACAATAGGTGTTTGTTTTTAATCTTTATTTTTCAAGTGATCATTTGAATGACTATTGCTCCGGTTTGACTATTTTCCCTGTTTAGCTGCATGTGATCCCATCACTTGCAGCAATCCGCTGACACTCGTGCTGGCCGTCCGCCAGAGGCAGTCCCCCCCTCGGCCTGCGGGGGCGCTGTCGGCTGTGTTTTGGCTGCGCGGCGGCGCACCGGAAGGCCGCCCACCCCGCGGCCATGCTCGCTGCCCCGCTGCTGAAAAGGAACTGCGCAGCTCCGCGGCACGACAGAGGGGGCTCTCTGCGGGGCAGGAAACACGGAAACCTGGACTAAAACACCAACAACAACCAGCGGCTCTTCTCGAAACTCGACCAACAAACATGACGGCGACGATTATTTCCCCGTTCTTCGACTACAGCGACGCCCCGAACAAGGTAAACAACGCGGAGTTTGGCGGAGTTCGCGTCACAGATCTCAGATCCGCTCCGGAGGGAAACATGCTAACGTTAGCATCGCACTTTCCGAGCTCTGAAGTCGGAGGGGAACTTTTCCGAGACGGCGCGGTGCTCCACGGAGCTTCACGGTGCTCCACGTCGGGGTGAAACTCGGACACAAACGCGGTGTTTTTGTGCTGAAAGTGGCGGATGACGCGGCGCCGCTTTGATCTTCCTCTCCTCCCGCCTCTGCGTCGCTTCGCCGCCAGCGTGTCGACTTTGCTTCAACGTTCCGCGTCCAACAGTCGCTTTTTGGAGCGTTTAGTCGCTTTATGAAACGAGGTCCAGGCGGGACGTGGAGGCACAGAACCGTCTCAAACCACATCCCGTCAGAGCGAACTTTGGCCGCTATTTCCTCACTTTTTTTT